>JAOWCC010000577.1:54978193-55179326 GCA_030867875.1 Actinernus sp. WN-2022 | reverse complement strand
CATCATAGCAAGGGAAAACAATATCAATCCAAGGCAAAACTACAAAAAAAAATGCTATACACATAGAACGGTTTAATATTTATATGTTTGTCGAGTCATCTACGTTTCATGATATAAAATAGGGATTAGTTGAATAAAAACTGATAAAGAACACAGTAAATATATTACATACCTGGAGTCCTTCGCTTCAAACCTCGTGGTCGAGTCTTCATATGAACAAAACCTCCCCAATGCCCCAGGGTGTGGGGCAGGTATTTTCATCCAATCCCCTACTAATCCCCACGTTTCTCCCACCTTGTCCCGGGTTGGGGGGGGGGGGGGGGGGGGGGGGGTGGGGGTTTAAGTTGACTCATGCATAAATCTTTCGTGTTTGAAGCCAATTTTATCCCAGTGGCCAAACTTAAACTACATTGTCCAAAGGCATATGATGTTTCTCAGTTTCTTGAGGAAATATGGTCCGAGTATTTGAATCTTATCTTTCTAGCAAAACTCTTATTATTCGCAGAAAACATGAAGTACTCGCTAAATTTTGAAATTTCCGCCATTTTACGCTACAGTCATCCCTAGTCTACGCGCGTCACGTTATTCAGTCCCCTCCTTCCCAGGAGGAAGAGCCTGGGAACGAGGTTGCAAAGAAAACTGGTAAGAGCACAGACAGCCCATATATATTGATATATAGTACAGAAAAGAGCCAGGAGGAAAACGTACTAAAACAGGTCCCAGAACGCTAAGATTGAAATACGATACTTAAAGTGCAAGTATCATGTCAAAAATATAATATATTATTGTACTATTATGTTCGTTTCTCACAAAAAGGTATTAATCTTGCAAATTTTTGTAACATTTCTGGCATTTTAATCCCAAATTTTGGTTACTTTTCATGGATCCTGTGACGTCATAAGATGAATCAACTCCCTCCCTAGAGAAAACTACTACAATAGAATCCCGTAGGTTTTCATTGTGACATCACAAGATGAATCAATCCCGCAATTCGGGTAGCGTTTATTCTAGTTTAATTTCGCATACAATAAGAGATCAGAGATCTTAAAAATCAAGAAACAACTGAAGGGTTCTGGAATCAGCATTTCGGAGAGCCTTACGACCACACGCCAAGAACTGTATGCTGCAGCCCAAGCCCATCCTGCTGTTGAATCCGCATGGACCCTGGATGGCAGAATAATGTCTCCTGTCTGACAATAGAAAAATTGTTTCTGGGAAGCAATAAGGACCTGCAATCAAAGGTCCCAACTGCCATAGGTTAGACTTAGAGGCAAATAGAATATAGACTAACATATTACTAGTACTGACTTTTGATCTTTGTGATAAAATAAGGCTTTAACCTACTCTAGACATAACTCTACTAGCTACTAGCTATACATGGGTGCTTAGTATAAGGATATTTTTCTTGTTTTGCTCCCTATAATTCACTGCTACAGTTGCATGGTGTTATCTATTATTATAGCTGCTATTGTTGATTAGTTTAAAATTAGATTCATTTAGACTGTTTAACTTAGTATTTGGAAGTCTGTTTATCTCTAATCGCTCTTCCTTCTTAAATATTGAATTAATTAGTAAGCTTGATCGTGATTATAAGTATTTAAATATTCTTCAAAAACTCATGAATTATTAATGACGTTTGGTCCAATCAGATAAAGCAAATCAGTCACGTGCATGCTCCTTTATTCCTGATAAAATCTCATCATTCTAAAAGCCCGCGGAGGGATTTGAATTCTGTCCCAGGGGGTAACGGGGTTAATGATTGAGACAATGGCATTTCTATTGATGTTTCAGCTTTCTCCATTGAATTGCTAATTAGGATGAACGTTTTATATAAAGAATACTAATGAACATGAAATTTTATATAAGTTTCATCCTAATTAAGAATTCACTGATAAAGACCCCAAAGATAGCAAAAAGTACACGGAACTCCATAAGGTACCTAGATAATAAATTTTGCACTAAATTTACTGATATCAGCAGACTACCGAGATACACAGATAATATTTTTTAAATGAAGTTATCCAACTACCATTACTTGTTTTCCGAGCCACTGTTTAGTTCAATTATTAAACCAAACTCAAAGCCGTAAAATAATAAAAACGTGCATTAAACTTACATATTTTGTGCCGGAGTCAAAAATTTAGAGTCTGCCGTCATGTCAGTCACATCGCTTTCCAAGTCTTGAACTTTATCGAGGGTAAACCACGACACCAAATTCTTCAAGTGCAGATTCTTCTGGCATTGCGAAACGCCGCTTCAAACAACATAGTATGGTAATTTCTTTATATCATTCCTTGAGATGTTCGTAATTGCAGACGGTGATTACTCGAATATTTTGCATGGCGTTGTGAATACAAAGGTTCAATGGTTCATTAGGGGCCGACCATTTGACTTTTGAGGGGGGGGGGGGGGGGGGGGTGGGTGTTCTTGTCTGTGCTCGATTTTTTTTTTCTTTAGCAGTGTTGTTGCACGAATTTTTTTTTTGCGAAAAAAGCGGACCCAGAACAAAGCTTTTCCGCTTGCAGGATATTTTTTTTCGCCACCGTTGGCTTGCAGGTTATTTTTTTTCAAAAACAACCCCCCCCCCCCCCCCCCCCCCTCAAAAGTCAACTGGTCGGCCCCTTAAGTAGCCATTCCCTTGAGATATGCGTCTTTCTTTCATTGCATTCTTAAAGCGTTTTTGAAGCCGTTTAAAACACGAACAGCAGTGTTTTATCAAAGTTTAAAAATTCGAGGGCAAACTTAATTTACCTGTATCTCGTCTTATAATCTATAATTAATTAGTCGGTTTAACCTATATGCATAAAGAAACATGCAACGTATGTAAAAAAAACAGTACGTTCTAATAAAAAAGCAATTTTTTTGTGATATTTGTGAAAACTGGTCACACTTAAAATGTACCTCATCACGTAGCAACAATGATTACATTACCTTAGGAAATATTCCGGATGACTGGTACTGTAACCTATGTCTTAGAAACATCTTTCCATTCAATCATCTGATGAAGACAATGAATTTTTGTAGAACTACATATCAATAAAACTAATATAATAGTTGGTGCTTTATGTTCAAGTGTTTTGACAACTCGTCAACACTCCCCTTCACGCTTCAAACGTTACTTTACTCTAAATAAGGAAATACACTCATATGAAACTAGAAGTGCCAACAAATCCATGTCAATAAAGTCAGGACCACAACTAGGAAACTAACTCTCAGGCACAGTGGTATAATTTTCTGGAATTCTCTTGATGATACTATTACTCAATCAGTTTCAATGAAAACTTTCCAGATGAAACTTAAAAATTATCTCATAGATTTAATGGAATGATACCGATCTTAATTACTAATTATATCAGCCAATTCTCAGTACATTACTTTCTTTCTAATATAAATACACATACTAAATGAATTTAGAATGCTGTCCTGGTGATCAGTGTTTCTACAAGCTCCTTGGAGTTTTTTTTACTGATCTACCATCCATATATTGTAACTTTCCCTCCTATAATCTAAAACATATCTACTTATTCTATTTTATCCCGGCCCTACCTGTATTTATAGCTTACTATAGACCTATTCGAAAAATGGCGTCCAATTTAATTAACTATTGTTTAGGACTGACTAGCCTCGCTTACACGTTCAAAAGCTTTTGTTTGTACCGACTAGCCTCGTGTTCACGTTACCAGGACAATAGCTTTTTAAATTGGACGCCATTTTTCGAATGGGGTCTATTGTGCACCTTATTATAATACTTTAACTAGACTTAATCCATCTCAAATGTCATTACACATGTATATAGATATATTTATGGTAAATAAAAATGATTGATTGATTGATTATGCTCCTGCCTGTCAAAGAAAACTAAGTTAGACAACTGAAGTAGATCAGAAATAGAATTTGGGGCAAAAAGAGTTTCATGTTATTTCATGGCGCTACTTGCACTTTAAAGACACTTGATAACAGAAGACAAGTTCTTCAAAGTTCAATATTTTATAGTTTTCATTTTTTTCTAGGAAACGATCTCTGATACAGGAAAATTGTAGGCACACAGTGCAGATACAGAGCTTGGGCTACCTGTGGTAAGGGTGACGAGGTCATGGCTAAAAGGGGAGCAATATTTCAAAGGGACCGACACAGGGTTATCAAGGATGTGTCACGCTTATAACCACTCCAACTAATAACCCACGTGATCAAATAAATCTTTATTGTTTCCCGTATGTATATATTTATTACATATTAATTGACTACATATTAATTGACGACATATTTACAGATTGGTTGCTAAAATGAACGCCGAAAAGTACGATATCGACACAGCTAGGGTACGCTTAGCGAGAAATGAAAAAAGAAATACGCAGATTGTCCATTCCAGCTAACCTTTCGATTCTCTGTGCAGCGGGAAGTCATATGTAATTAATCCAATTGTAAAACAAGATTAGGCAGCAAACTATTTACAATACAATACAATCGACTTTATTTAGTGAGGGTTACACATGACAGTAAAATTAAACTGATAAACTATGGCCCTCTCTAAGCTATGTATAATATTAAACTATGATAATATATAATTTTATACAATACTATGATAACATACTAATACTAATAATCATACATAACTAGCAGAAATGGAACATAAAAAAATTCTAAAATATAAATTTCTAAAATTCTTAAATTACACTAAAATGTTGTTAAAAATAGTAACAGACGTTCCTGGAGACTAAAAATTATTAATTAACTACAGAAGTACCGACCCACTCCTCTTCCCCGTGTTAAAAACTATAAAGACTATTGGAATCTTAGTGTTTTTTTCTGACTTGCTAGAACTGACTTAAAGAGATTTCTTTTAAAGCATTTAACGTTTCCGCTCTTTTTTAATGTGGGAGATAGATTGTTCCAGTCCTTGATTGTTCTTACACTAAATGTGCGACCACCTTCGGTGGTCTTTTTAAAAGAGATCGCATCCATTGATATTGTAATTTGACACATGCAGTTATGTCGCACCGCCGCACTAAAGTCCATCACACACGAGAGCTATAAGCTTAGCCAACGGGCGCGAAAGGTCGTTTGCTAAGCTGTTAGCTCAAGCGCCGTTTCACCACACACGGTGAATTTCACTAAGCTATCTCCTTAGCTTAGCCCGACATCGCCATTTTGAAAATCACGTGAAAGCGCTGTGCGTTTTCATTGGTCAATAGATTACGCCAAACTCTCTCCAGCACACACCGGTGAGTTTCTCGCCACAAGAGACTAAAAATTTCAAACCCGGTATCAAACACGATAGATATCTGGAAAACATCAAAGTGCCGACATGAGGCGATTAAAATAGCCAACATAGCCACTGAGAAGTATACATGTACTTATGGCTGTTGGGTTATTTTAAGCGCCTCATATCGAGAAAGGACACTCTCAGAGTGCAACTTCAAGTGAATCTCCCGAAACTCCTGTGAGGGACTTGCCTAGTGTCTGTCGATGGAAAGCAACCCCAGGCAGCATGACAACTGTAGTAAAAGTAGGCATAGGCCTGACGTATATATACGATGTCTCTGAAAAGGCTGCAAACCAACAGAAAAGTGCTCGCTCTGCAATCAGCGAGGCAAGAACCAGGACAGGAGGGGCACGGGGACAAGAAGTGCTTCCTGCCAGCAGCAGAAGTCGTTCGATGAAACTTGAAAACGTCGCCGCTGCTGGCAGGAAGCACGTCTTGCCTCGCTGATTGCACAGCGAGCACTTTCCTGTCGATTGGCAGCCTTTTCAGAAAAATCGTATACGCCAGGCTTTTCCAACTTTTATTGCACTTGTTCGCTGTGCCTTTGAGCAATGCTGCGTAGAAGGATCTGCAAATAGGTCGCTTTCCACTCCTCACGGTCAATTGAGGTGAAAAACTCGCCGAAATTCACCGCACACGAGAGCTATCAGCTTAGCAAATGACCTCTCGTGCTCGTTGACTAAGCTGCTAGCTTTCGTGTGCGGCGGGCTTAAGTGAATCATGTTTTGTTTTTTTCAAAACTGTTGATAATTCCTTCACAGATATCGACTTTTTCAGGAGCTTGTCACTAACACCAAATAGAGCCATTCATCAAGAACAACTGCCACTTAAAGGGGCATGGTCATCGGTTTATACGCATGCGCAGTAGAGACGAGATAGTTTAGTTTTCCGTGGGCCACGGGAAAATTCAACTTATCCGCCATCAATGCGAGCGTGGTATAATCTGGTCCAATTTAACAGCTTGTGTGGGCCATCAGTCCTCCAAACTTCGTACAGTATTTTAGATGTATATATTTATTATTTCTATAGCCTTTTTTTTGTTTGATTTGCGAAAATGAGCTAGAAAATTTCGGGGAAAAACACTAAGTCAGCGTGGCGTGAACTAACGGTATGTTTGTACTAGTTCGATCTATCGGTTTTTATGGACTCCAAAACAATTTTGATAGCTTCAAATGAATGTAGATTGCTCAGAAGACTATCCTGTGTGAGCTGCTGTGGTTATTTGGACTTCAGGGAATTTTTAAACGGGAGTTTTCCTACAGTTTTGGAAGCATTGTGTATACGTAGTGCTTGACACTACAATGTTTACTTGTGAAGAAAATCCTTTGAGCTTTAAATACTAGCGTGTTTGTACTAGTTCGAACTGTATCGGCTTTTATGGACTGGAAACTTATTTACAACTTCATATGTATGTCGGTTGATCAGAAGACTATGCTCTTTGTGTTCCTGTGGTTTGTTTGGCTTCAGAAAGTATTTTTAATGTACTTTTTGTTCGATTTTCGTGCAGTGTTTGGACATAATTCGCCGATATCAGATTTTATGCAAAATTATCCAAATCAAGCATGTTCAACATTCTAAGAACAGAAGTATTTGTCCAAATGTTATCATATCCAACTCAACTTCTTTCTCCATCGACTCTGAAGCCATTGTTACAACGTGGTTCCCTAATACAGGACCGTCAGCCTTCAAAATGCTACTACAAATCCTCCCCTTTGCGACCTTCTCACGTACGCTCGCTCAACCGGGAAGATTTTGATATGCTAATTAGTACTTTCTGCACGCCTACTGCGCATGACTACCAGGTGACCATGCCCCTTTAAGATATAAAGACTGTTTGCTTCTCATTTTGGATCATCGATAATTCGTTTTTAAGCAAACAGAATACTATTCTTTCCTTATAAACCGAAATAATGAATATTCTAGTTAGTGTTCATATGATAAAGAGATAATAAAAAAACTACTAGAACAAGGGCGCCCTCAATAACAATAATGTGCAGTGCTCGGTGCAATAAAAATAAATCAGATCCGAGACAATGTCAATACGGAGTTTTGGTTTTCGCCATATCAGCCAGCTAATACAGGATTACGGGAGACTCAAACCTTATTGCTTGTGAAGAATGAGTAGTCCAGTTTTAGTGGTAATCCAAGATCGGAGAAAGGCAACTTTCACCTCGAGAACAAACTGAAATCTAATCCTAGATTAACACTACTCAGCCGGGTCTGGATTACAGGATTACATTGAAAACTGTGATTTCAGTACGGTATTCCATAGTTTATACTAACTCTAGGGATGGAAATAACAGCCGGTGATCGGTAATTACCGGATCAAATTTTGCTATCCAGACCTTCCTAGTTGGTCAGGCAGGGATTGCACCTGATTGCACCTTCTCAAAAATTACTGATCAATTCATTTTCCTATATTTACATCCCTGCCCCTCGTATTGCCCTCAGACTCCCCTCCCCCCCCCCCCCCCCCCCCCCCCCCCCAATATCCTATAAACATATATTTCAGAGAATCAGAGCTCAGCTTTACTATGCAATACAGAGCGGTATTTCATGGCTAGAACAGGCCAATCAAAATGCAGGACATTTCGCGCCCTTTCTTTATCAGCCAATAAGAATTCAACATTTTGAATACATAATTAGTCTGCAGACGCGTCCGCCACTCGAAACTTTTGTTTCCGGCAAGAAAATTAGCAGTCTATCGTCTGGTAAGTTACTTTGTTTTCGTGATAAATCTTCCCGTAAATTTGCTTTTATAGGATAATATGGTTATTTCATGGTTTTCTATGAAATACTGGCGAAAATTTCACTTGAAATTCATATTATTTTGGTATACAACTCGCCTAAAGGCTCCAAATAATACAAATTCTCGTGAAATATTTGCCGGTATTCCATAAAAAAACATGAAATAACCAGTATTTATCCTATAAATATTATATTTCAGCCAATTAAAGCTCTGTTATTTCATGTTTTTTCCATGAAATACAGAGCGGTATCAAAGCCATCAAAATGTAAGAAATTTCGCGCCCTTTCTTTATCAGCCAATAAGAATTCAAGATTTTGAATACATAATTAGTCTGCAGACGCGTGCGCCCCTCGAAATTTTTGTTTTCCGCCGTGAAAATTTGTCCGGTAAGGTACTTTGTTTTCGTGATAAATCTTCCCGTAAATTTGTTATTTATAGGATATTATGGTAAGGCGAGTTGTATACCAAAATAATATGAATTTCGAGTGAAATATTCGCCCGTATTCCATAGAAAACCATGAAATAACCAGTAAGTATCTTACGATCAAATGTACACTGCAACTACAAGTAGATGAACCAATTATGATGGCGTTCTCGCCATGTGTACTGAACTGCAGTGTAAGATAATAACTTGACGTGTCCTACCAGCCAGTATAAACCGGATTACTATCGACCAATAGGCTCTGCTCTTCACCTCGTCTCCTGTAAAAAAGATATTGTATAATTACAAGGGCATTGAAACCTTTTGGTTAAAATCACTTTTATTCGCTCGACATTTTCAAATTACTAGAAAACTCCCTGCCGGTTAACTGAGTGGAAGAGGGTTCGAATCCCGGCCGCGCCCTTAGGCAGGGACGTAATATCATTCGCCTTGTCTTCTCCAAGGGGGATGTAAAATAACCCGTTGTGCTGTTTCGTGGAATAGTAAAGGAATTGTCTCCCAGCATAACAGTGTGTATTCTAACAAGCACTCATTATTATAAACTGCATTTCTAACAACAAGTCCTCCTTTGTGAAGCGCATTTGAATGTATTCATATAGAATTTGCGCTATATTCACTGGTTAGCTCAGTTGGTAGAGCACGGTCTAGAGTGCAGGAGATCAGGGGTTCGAATCCCGGAAAGAGTAGGGGATTGTACTAACGATCACTCATGATTGTAAACTGCACAGCAGCACATTGCACGACAATAACGCAATATTGTAAAGGGGCATTTGAATATATTCATATAAAATTAGTGCTATATATAAATGAAAACATTAACCCTTTTTATAACGATGATGATAATAATGATGATAATAATAATAATAATAATAATAATAATAATAATAATAATAATAATAATAATAATAATAATAATAATAATAATAATAATAATAATAATACACTGTAAACTGCAACTGCAAACAATGTTATATCATTGTTTGTGATTGTCTTACTTCTGATAGTGATTGCTTAATATACAGTACATACAATACGATACAAATGGTTTATTTCTTTGCGTTGAAGATACAGGTGGCTGTTACCGGGTCTCCCAAGCCAGAGGCTTATGTTAAGTATTCCAACGAACTCAGGGTCGAATTGGAATTTAGGTTGGGTTTTTACAAGACCTAGCACTCAATTAGAAAATTACAATTAGTCACGGTTCGCCACGGTCATGGAAAGTCATGGAATTTGACAATTGTATTCCAGGCCTGAAAAAGTCATGGAATTTACGAAAATGACATTAGGTTCTGGAAAGTCATGGAATTTCGTATTTATGCCCAAATTATGGGTGGTATGGAGGTTGTATAACTGTTACCTGCCTTCTCATTCATATTATGTTAGTAACAGCTCTGCACTTTTAAGGTCCTGGAATTTTATTTTTAGTCATTGAAAAGTCATGGAAACATCATGGAATTTTGTTTTCTGTACGAACCCTGAAAGTGCCATTAAGGTACAAAATGGCTCTTTTGCATGACTGGCTACCATGATGTAACAGCAGGAGAAGGGTATTTTATAACTCCTCAATTTCTTGCTTATGAACGGATGTGTAGACCTACGATATACACGTACCTTCTCCATCGCTTGTATCCAAAGTATATGGCTAGAAGAGCAATCCCTGAAGAGGATAACAAGTAGAAGTTAACAACTAGTCCGATTCAGTTCTGCAAGTGTCACCCACAACACTAATAAGAGGCAGCTTAACTTGCTACAGCATACAGATGAAACTTACCAACAACCAGTCCTGCAATTAGGGCAGAAAGCTCTGTTGATGGTACACAACTCTGAAAAAGAAACAGCCCTTTCATGTCATTCTTCTTAAAGTGCCTATAAGCCCAAATTTGTTATCATTAAAATCGATTCTCCATCAAGTAAATAGTTGAACAGTAAAATATTTCTTGATTTGAGTGTTGCCTCTATGAGTTATTGAGGTTTCTATTTCCAATATGCTAATGATGTGATGTCATAGTAGCCTCGTTTATTATACAAAAACGTGCTGGCTGAGATAAATATTTCTTTTATGCATCCATGTCATATTCGGGCCTTATATCAGTGATGCTGTCAAATATTTTGTATAAATCAGAAATAGTTCCATTCACAAGGAGAAAAAAATGACCCTTTATTGGCCTCCTGTGACATCACATCAGTAGCATATCGGAAATAGAAACCTCTATAACTCATAGACGCAACACTCAAATCAATAAATATTTTACTATTCACCTATTTCCTTGACGTAGAATCGATCATAGACACTTTAAATAATGCACATCAAGTATTCCTTTTTTCACATTCAGTGACTAACCTGATAGACACTGGTTTATTGTACAACTCATAATGACTTGAGAGATTCAGTAATATCAAAACAAAGTACATTTGTTTATATTTAAAAGAATATGGGCACCAGCTTTAGTACCTTAGATTGAGTTTCTCTTGTGAAGAGGGTAAGACATGGCCATCCTGGATTCTTGGAGCCCTGAGGACAATACTGGTTCTGACTGCATTTCATTGGCAGTTCACCTGGCCACTGTAAATCACAGTAAACATTTGTTATACCATTGTTTCTAATACATTGATTTGTTTCCAGCTTGCTCAGTAATGAGATAACTTTACAGACCTTCAAGGAGAACAAGCTCTCAATAGCACTTATCTAAGGCATAGCAGTGGCATAGGCAGCCACCCCCCCCCCCCCTCCCCCTTCTGCCCAGTTCCAGAAGAGAGATTGACAGAAGTCATCAATGAAAATGTCCCAGAATTCATCATTTTGCCAATTTTCAGGAACT
This sequence comes from Actinernus sp. WN-2022, assembly GCA_030867875.1. Taxonomy (NCBI): domain Eukaryota; kingdom Metazoa; phylum Cnidaria; class Anthozoa; order Actiniaria; family Actinernidae; genus Actinernus; species Actinernus sp. WN-2022. Next base: position 55,168,053 of record JAOWCC010000577.1, on the reverse strand, counting down.
CACTACACCCCGGAGGCATAGTATATTTTAATATCTTGTAATTGGGTTAAAGTAAATAATCGTATCAATATTTATTATAGTTTATTGAAATTCAAAGGTTTTTTGCAATGGCTAAAATGCCATTTGTTTACAACCTGGCATGCATGCACCATGCAAGACTATGTAATACCGGTATATGCATCATAAACATGACAGTATAATGGGGGATATGAAAGAAGATGTACAGTGGAACCTCGATATAACGATGTGCCAAGGGACCGACGAATTAGATCGTTATATCAGGAGATCGTAATAACGAATTCCCGATATAACGATTTTTCGGGAAAAGAGCCAAAAATATCGTTATATCGGGGTATTGTTAATAATTGCTTTTTTCATTGATTTCTTTGTGTAATTTATTATTGTACATTGTTACTAAACGATTTGTAAAGTACAACACTTGGTTTCCATCTTTCCAAGGATAAACTTCAGTATTGTGTGTACACACTTAGTGTAAAACTATAAAACTTTAACATTTGAAATAACGACTTGATCATTGTCCGTATAATGTTCCTTTTTGAGTTCACGCATTTGACTATTAATTTTGATAAACTTCGATTAGTAATGCTGTGTACTTTTACTGTTGTGTGTGCACGCAAAACAAAACTTAAACATTTGAAATAAGTGTTCATGATGTTCATTTCTGAGTTCCATTTGTCACTGAAAGTATTCGTCAAGTTTTGATTGCCTCTGCTCTTTTTTTTGGACTCTCAAAAAAGCGTCCTCCATCGAAGAAAGAGAGCGCAGAAATTCTCTCTCCCTTGCACTCAACTCGTCAAAGGTCATCACGTAATTTCTCAAAGCCTTCACCGCTTCGTTTGCTTCAAGAGGGGTTAGAGGCGTTGGCTCTATTACAGAGATGCTGCTACCATCTGAATCTGATTCGTCCCCTTCACCGCTGGCCGTAGTCTGGTTAGACTGGACTGCCTCCAAAGCCTGCCTTGTTGCATCTTCATCAGTTGGTTGGCACTCTGTGATAACATCGCTATCTAGCGATGCGAAATACGTGAAGGGTATATCCGCCAGTAAGGGGTACTCTTGCAAAACTCTTCCCCATAAACCACGCTCTTCTGATGTTCCTTCATCTTCTTCATCTGACTCAAATGGGTCATGTGTTGGCTCTAGCACTTCGCCTGGAAATCCCGCCTCCTTCCAACAGTTCTTGATGGTGGTCTGGCTCACGTTGTCCCAGGCTTTTGCCATCATGAAGACAGCATCTTTTAGATCTATCGCTTTGATGGGCGTATTCTCATCCAAATACTGCAACATATTCCTGACCATTGTCTGACGGTAATGGACCTTGAGGTTTTGGATGATGCCTTGATCCGCCGGCTGTAGCTTACTTGTGCAGTTTGGCGGGAAGAAAATTAGTCTTGTGTTTGTCAGGCCAGTGACTGACACGTGTGCCGTACAGTTATCCACAAACATCAAGATATGCCGGTTTGCCGCTTTCATTTTCCGGTCTACCTTTCGAAGCCACTGTTCGAACAAAACATGGTCAATCCAGGCTTTCTTTTGCGACTCGTAGGTCACAGGAAGCAAGTCCATATTTATGTTTTTAAAGCACCGAGGTTTGGCGTATTTTCCAATTACTATATAGAAGGGGCAATTTGTCGGTTCCATCCTGATTGCAGGCAACCATGACAGTCACACGCTCTTTGCTTTTCTTTCCACCGGTGCATTTCTCACCTCTGAAGTTGAGCGTTTGAGTGGGGGTTGCCTTCCACAAAAATCCCGTCTCATCCGCATTGAACCGATCCCTTGGGCTGTATTTACGACAGATATCTGGCAGACGTTCGCTCCACGTTTCCACTATATTTGGATCAACACTTTTCTCCTCGCCGCAAACATTCTGACCTGAGATGCCTTGCCTTACTTTGAATCTTTCTAGATATCCATTGCTTGCCTTGAAGTTTTCGTAGCCGAGCTGGTCTGCAAAATACCGAGCTTTCTCTGCCAGAAGTGTTCCAGTGACTGGGACGTTGACACTTCGTACTTTCCCAAACCAGTCAGAGAGTGCCTTGTCCAAATTCGGATACGTCGATGGTCTCAGCTTCTTTTTTTTCTCTTTGTAGAAACCCCCTTCATAGGCACTTGTGATCTCCTCCTTCTTCTTTGCAATTGTTGCAACTGTAGATTGCGATAGAGGGTCAAAGAGTTTTGCAACATCGAGTTGTTTTACCCCATCGTTGATTGCTTTCACGGCTAAACTATAGAAACACCGCCACTACAGCTAGATGGTATATTCAGTGCTACCGCGGTCCCGCAGTCAGCTTTATTAATATTCATGCACGACTATGGGACTGCGGGACTGCGTTGCCACTTAGTTCAACGTCTTACCAATATTAATATTCATGCATCGACTATGGGACTGCGGACTGCGTTGCCACTTAGTTCAACGTCTTACAGATATTAATATGTATGCGTCGACTATGGGACTGCGGGACTGCGTTGCCACTTAGTTCATATCCTTCGTTAAAAACAACAACTATATCCTTCGTTCTAAAAAAGCTTTCGCGACTGCGGTACCACGGTAGCACTAACTAAATAACATAGCTTCAAAAAGTGGCGGGGTATTCTATAATCGCTCCGCTTTCACTATTTTGTATTTATCTTCCAAGGTCAAAGCTCTCCGGCGAATTCTCTTGCTGGCTCCTGGTTTCTTTGACGCCGCCGATGAGGACGAACTGGGACGCGGCACAGTATCTTCAGCGGCACTCTCTGCTAGGCTCGCCATAGTGACTGCACTTCAAGGCATCCAAAATACAGTAAAAGCCAATCACACGTGCTCATGCATAGCCTGCTTACAAGCTCTCGGTTTTTTTCGGAAGTCGGGCTTGGGTTACCTGTGGGCCGAGCGAGGCCCGGAGTCGACACACTAGCCTCCGCCTCGCTCGGGTTCGGGCCTCGCTCGGCCCACAGGTAACCCAACATTTCCACCCAACCCGAAAACTAATATTTCCGAAAAAACCTGAGAGCCTGTAAGCAGGCTAACGTGCTCACGTACAGAGCGATCCGATATTAATACAATACAGCATGTCATTTGAGCATCAGAAGTGTTGTCAACTGAGATGGAGCGCACCAATAACAAGACGGGATAGACATGAAATAAACTTCACAAATGACATATCCGATCTATAAACGCCACTTTTGATTGGCCTACTTGGTTGGTCCAGTCAGCGCGTCAATCATTTACAGTGGAACAAAGGTTTGCGGTTTGCTGTAGGGATTACAGCACGCAATACTGCAAAAGTTATTATTTGTATTTATCCACAACTAAAACGCTCGAGCACAATCATGAATACAGCTTCATATTCATTCAGATCTTGTATTCGAGGCTACCACCTTATAAGGAAATTTGGGACGCAGCTATAGGTGAAGTTCTAGATTGCGAGGTAAGTCCTTTGACGCGTGACAATTATTGTTAACCCATTGCGTCCATTGCGACACTACTGACACTGGCCGGATCCTCTTGTCGATTTCACGTGAAACTACGTTGTTCAAAAGACTTTATTATTATTTTGCCACAGTACGAGCCTGATAACCAGCCGTTGCAGTTAAACGAGTGCAGGGCGAAGAAGAAACTCCAGAGACCGTGGGCCATGTGCCTTTGACGTTGTCACGAGTGTGACTGGAAAGCGAAGGAATCAAGGCATTGGTTTGGAAATTCCAGCAACCTATATTTTTCAGCACAAGAAGCCGTCAAAAGTGAAAAAGCTAATAGAATTGATTAAAGACAAAGAGGATAAAGCGGCTTTATAGCTAGCTACCGGCGATGTACTGCAATTACTACATTACAGTCCTTATGCAATGATTAAAGTATTGTCACATATTTTCAAGTGTTAAGCCTCCTTTTTCATCGCGCGATGATTGATTTTATCGTTATATCAGGGTAAATTTTACCTTTGGGCTGCCAGATTGTGATCGTTATGTCGAGAATATCGTTATATCGGGAGTTTTCTCCATACATTTACTGTAACATTTGCCGGGCTGTCAAATGTTGATCGTTATACCGGGAACATCGTTATATCGAGTATCGTTATATCGAGGTTCCACTGTAGTAATACAACTGATCAGTTTAACTTACAGGACAGTAGTATCCCAATGGACAAATACTACAAGATGTTTGCCCAGGTAGATCCTGATACCATCCATCCTTGCATTTCTGGCACACTTTAAAGCTAGGCTTAGCCTTGTATGCACCTAGGAAACGAGTTACAAGGGTTTAAAAATGAGTGACAATCCAAGTAATTCATATTTGGCAATAAACTTATTAGAATTTCATGTGTTTTCAAAATGTTCATGAGGAAATACATTAATGTATTATTCTTGATATTGAAAAAGTAAATAAATTTAAAATATTTATTAATAATTCATAAGGGTACAAGTCAATCCAGACCCAGCATTTGGGTCACGTGGATACACTGTAAACACAAACAAAATTCTAGTTAGCCTATTAGTATTCTATATCAATGATACAGAATACTAATAAGCCCTATTAGTATTCTGTATCAAATGATAGAGTACTAACTATATGCTAACTAGAATCCTGTATGGAATGATACAGGATACTAACATGCTAGCATTAGTATGAGGAGGTCTCACGACCGATCACTGACTTCCTCTATCCCGGGCCAGGTGAACTGACAAAGTACATCTGCTCTCTTATTATGTACACACCATCTCTTCCATGTGGGACCTGTTTTTCTACATGCTACGCTCTGCTCTCTTATTGCATACACACTGTCTCTTCGATGTTTTTGTGAGAAACTAATTCATCCCACATCGACAGCAAGGTGGATGAAATCAAAGCTTAAAATTTTATGTGGTGCAATTATCATAAGTACTTTACAATATTTGTGGCAATGTTGTATTGGATATACAATGGCTCGCCAAAGCAGCTTGCCATTGTATATCCAATACAACATCACCACTCATATTGTAAATAGTACATAACCCCTATCATTTTCGACATGGTAATTTATTTTATTAAAACAGTATAAAAAATAAAATTATGAAAGAATTCTGCATACCAGGATGACATAATGTGCAGTTAACAGCTCCATACTTTGCAGCCTCTCTTCCAGCTGGGCAGAGATTACAGTGTGAACACGCTGAATGGCTGTATATATATAGAACAAACAAACAAAATCATAAACTCCAAATATTTGCCAAATTCAACCATAAGGTCAAAAATACGAGCTGGATAATTTAGTCACAAGTTAGTAACATCTGCATTTTCTTTTTCAGAAAGTTTGGATGCCTCACCAATTCAAAATTACTTTATATCAGACAAACATTTTGGGACACTATTTTAGATAGATTATTGCTATGTAGCTTAATTATGCTGTTACCCTGGTGAATATCCTGGACAGGATCCTGGACAGGATCCTGTACAAGATCTTGAATAGGATCCTACAGGATCCTACACAGGATCCTGTAGGATCCTATTCAGGATCATGTTAGGATCCTACAGGATCCTACAGGATCCTGACCTTTTCCTGTAGGATCCTGGGCAATTCCTGTTGGAACCTGGGCTATATTCCTGGAGGATCCTGGGCTATTCCTGTAGGATCCTGGGCTATTCCTGTAGGATCCTGGGCTATTCCTGTAGGATTCTGGGCTATTCCTGTAGGATCCTGAGCTTTTCCTGTAGGAACCTGGGCTATTTCCTGTAGGATCCGGGGCTATTCCTGTAGGATCCTGGCCTATTCCTGTAGGATCCTGGCCTATTCCTTGTAGGAACCTGGGCTATTCCTGTAGGATCCTGGGCTATTCCTGTAGGATCCTTACACCCAAATTGTATACCATAGTTGTCATAAACATGAAAATAACACAGTAACTATTTAAAACTATGTATAGTTTAAAAGAAACATGCATGTACAATGTAAGTGAGTTACATGTATCATTACAATCGCCAGACAGTGAAATACTCCTATTTCAGTCTCTATAAATAAGTTAAAACTATTCATTTACAAACTGTACATGTACATGTAGTTTGAGTTATATACAATACATATGTGATTAAGTCCAATTCAAAAATGCTAGTCTAAGTCTTGATGGTTCTGATAAGTTAACTAAATTAGTCTGACTATTTACTAATTAAAGTAAATGTCGCCTACATTAGAGGGTAAGACCTCAACTCTAAAAACCTTACATTTTATTGGACTAGCTTTGGGCCAAACTATAAAGAAGTTATTGCTTAGTGAATCACAATTACAGAGTTGAGACGTAATATATAACAAAAACTGCATCTCATGGAAAATGTAGGAATTCATCACCTTACATGTAGCTGGACTTCAGTGACTTTTGAGATGAAATTTGAGCTTTTGAATCTGACTAGATAGATTCTTAAAACATGCTCAAATTGCTGTCAAAAATAAATTTTAACTGATTTAAAATACATGCATCAGTACAGACTTCTAATGGTTTTATGTGAAAAATAATATTTATATATACTAAGTATCACTGGGTAAGAGTAAATAATGTATCTTATCATGACATGTGTGCTTTCCTTTCAAAACCATTACAAAAAGGCACATGATGGGGACTGTACGGGTTTGACGTGAGCTGTCCAGCCCTACTCAATTTTTGGATTGTTGTTTTGCCATTATTAAAACCAACTGGTCATATGATAAAAAAAACTTATTGATTGAGTAAGGTTGGGCTGAACGAGAAAATATACAATCTGCACCATAAAAAAAGTGGTTGGTAAGTGTTCTGTAAAATTCTGTTGGTGAGTAGTTGGTAACTTGTTGACTCGATCGCTATGTGTTTGCCTTTTCTTCACTGGACCAAAATACCATTTAAGAACACTTAGGTAACAGCAATAATAACCAATAACAATAACCACTTTGTATTATCGATAGTTGTTCACGATCTATCAGAAGTGTCACCCAACACCATTTTGTTTCACTGGTTATTACGAGTCCTCAGGTTAACAAAAGCGAAAAATAAAAACCAAATGGTGGCTATGAAACGTAACATGGTCCTTGGACTTGATGTTCAAAGCATTATCCTGAAGTGGTCTGGTCAGGTGGCATGTCTTCCAGAACTTCAAAGGCTGCTGAATTGTTCAGTACTTTTGAGGAAAACATCAACTTTATTGGCAAACTTCAGAGTGTTGGCAAACTTCAGAGGACTCCCAGAACTTGGACATAGAACCCTTGGACATTAAAAACCCAAAAGAAACTTAAATCACAGCAATCCTAAAGTGGTTGGTAAGTGGTTGGTAGGTGGTCGGTAAGTGGTCAGTACGTGGTTGGTAGGTGGTTAGTAAGTGGTTGGTAAGTGGTTGGTAGGTGGTTGGTAGGTGGTTGGTAGGTAGTTGGTAGGTAGTTGGTAAGTGGTCGGTAGGTGATCGGTAGGTGGTCTGTAGGTGGTCTGTAGGTGGTCGGTAGGTGGTCGGTAGGTGGTCGGTAAGTGGCCGGTAGGTGGTTGGTAAGTGGTTGGTAAGTGGTTGGTAGGTGGTTGGTAGGTGGTTGGTAGGTGGTTGGTAGGTGGTCGGTAAGTGGTTGGTGGTTGGTTGGTAGGTGGTCGGTGGGTGGTTGGTAAATGGTCGGTAGTGGTCAGTAAGTGGTCGGTAGGTGGTCAGTAAGTGGTCGGTAAATGGTCGGTAAATGGTTGGTAGGTGGTCGGTAAGTGGTTGGTAAGTGGTTGGTAAGTGGTTGGTAGGTGGTCGGTAAGTGGTTGGTAGGTGGTTGGTAGGTGGTTGGTAAGTGGTTGGTAGGTGGTCAGTAGGTGGTCGGTAAGTGGTCAGCCACCACTTACATGTACCAACCACTTTTTTATGGTGCAGATTGTTCACTTTAGTCATTTTGTACGAACTTCGCTGCCTTTGGTCCATACCTCATGACCGTTACCAAATATTTTCCCTTCTGACCCTCCCACTCAGTCAACAAGTACATGTACCTAACATGTGATAATGGTGATTATACTATAAATCTTATATTTAAGCCAATCAGAGCTCAGCTTTACTATGAAATACAAGGTGGTATTTCATGGTTTTTCTATGAAATACAGAGCTGTATTTCATGGGTAGATCAAGGCCAATCAAAATGCAGGAAATTTCACACCCTTTCTTCATCAGGCAATAATAACTCAAGATTTTGAATACATAATTAGTCTACAGATGCATCCGCCACCCCCCAAAAAAAATTCCAGCGAGAACATTTGCAGACTACTTAACTTTACTTAGTTTTCAAGATAAATCTTCGCGTAAATTTGTTATTTAGAGGATAATATGGTTATTTCATGGTTTTCTATGGTATACAGGCAAACATTTAACTTGAAATTCATATTATTTTGGTATCATAGGCTCATTGTATATCAAATAATACAAATTGCTTGTGAAATATTCACCTGTATTCCATAGAAAACCATGAAATAACCAGTAAATAGGGCACATGCATGTCCACTTCATGCCAAACTTACAGACCAAATTAATTAAATACACTTGGTAAATTCAATCAACCCATGTTTGGTGCTTTACAAGTAGATGAGAAAACAAATTAAGGAATTGTGCAAAAAGTTAGGAATTAGCAGAGAAGGCAACTCACATTAAATGCATGCATGCCAACAAAAATATTGTTAAAATAATTCAATGGTATGAACATTTATCAACTTACTTGCACTGACTTCCAAATGGACATGGTACACAAATACTTCTGCTTTCACTTATGAAGAGAAAAAGGTAATTTACAATGAGTGTAATGCATGAATCTTTTTTGGCAATACAGTATTCTTTTTTAATTTTAATTTTTAACAAAAAAGATTTACAGAAACTGATTTCTAGCATTTTTACCTCGAGGGGGATGAGGATGACTGATAGTTTCCAGGTCCACAAGGTAAACACTTAGCTTGGCCCCGTTCAGCTTGATAATATCCGCCTGGACACAGAGTACAAGTGAATTGGCCAGTTCTATTCTGGTACTCACCAGCGGGACATGGCAGACACATTGGCTGGCTTCGCCTACCTTGGTAATGACCAACACTACAAGGTAAGCAGCTCGTCTGGCCACTCTTGTTTTGGTAAGTACCTTCTTGACATTGTTCACAATGAACCTGACCAGGTTTGTTCTGGTAAGATCCAGCAATACAAGGCACACAGGTGGCTTGGCCAGCCTTAGCCTGATAATGTCCAGTTTCACATTCTTGACATTTTATTTGCCCAGATTGGTCTTGATGCCAACCAGGGATACACTCCAAGCAGACGTTTTGTCCAGGTTGTGGCTGGTAATGACCAACTTCACATAAGGAACAGTTGGGCTGGCCAGGAAGGCTTTGGAAATGTCCTGGTCGACACTTGGTACACGTCACTTGTGCTGCAGACCCTTGGAAGTGTCCAGGCTGACACTTCAGACAGGATGCAACTGTGTCACAGAAGCCAGCCTCACACTTCTTACATGAAGGAATGCCTGTTAAAGAAAGTACAACTGTACTTGCACAGGTTGATAATAGTATTTAACAGATAGAGTATAAGGATAATGTTTATATCCCCATTGGTAAAAGTGCACTTTCTGTGTTCTGTATACGAACTGTATGGCAATGGCTGAGATCACACTAGACAAATTTTACTATAGTTATATATGAGTGGATTTAACTATATAGTTATACAGCATCCTCAGCATGACCTGCATTTTACGGTTTACCGGTAAACTCAATTTTGGTTAGTTGCTCCAACAACAGTGGCAATATGAAAGAAAACTTATCAATAATCAGCCTACCTGAAAAGATAGGTTTAGCACTTAAAGTTTATCTAAACTTTGTTAATAGTCCAGGAGCATATGTAGTAAAATCAGGTCCCGTGGGAAATCGGTGCTTAAAGCAAGCCACTGGTCTAGTTGTGCCAAGAAGCACTCAAATAACAAGAAATACTTTGTTGCCAACTTTGCAACCTGCACCACACCATTTTATGGGGTATTTAAAAAAATGGCATTTTTGTCCCAGCATGAAAACGAGGCTGGAATTTAAAAACGCCTATAACTTTATCAAATGGTTACGAAATGTCACCAAAATCGCAGGTAGTATACAATGCACCGTTCTCAATACCACAAGATGTTGTATAGCAAGTCACGTGACCAAATTATCATGGAAACGAGGCTGTATTATGAAATTGCCTTTAAATCATGCTTTAGTTAATAGTCTGTTAAATAATGTAATATCCTCTAAAACCCACCACAAATCACGATAAGAATGCATCAGAGATGTTCCTAACCACTTACATGTTAATTCGTTGGCATTTATTAAGTCGTAAGCTTTTTGAAGGATTTTAGTAAACCACAGGTAGCCCTTTTCAAACCCTGCATTAACATGAATATCGTAACTGATATTAAAATCAAGCGTGTGACTAACACCAGACATGTATGCATCTAGTGTTTACCATTACAAATGGCATTTACATAATATAAAAGCTGTACTTCAGACTTCTGTACCATATATACTAAAATCTTCTGCAAAAAAAGTCTATACTAAACAAGCTTAAGTCTCCTTCGCAGATCTATTCATTCGTGGAATCATCATCATCAGAATCATCATCTTCGCTATCATCATCATACTCATCATTTTGTGCATTGTCGCAGGGCTCGCCACTGCCGGAATAGCTACAAAGATCTGTGCAATTGAGACCTGCCTTTCTACATTGTCACCGGTTTGTAGAGCACCTCTCCTTGGCACATTTGCACAGGAGGTAGTGTTGTCATCACAGGAACCCATTTATCATCTTCTGCTTTCCACCCAAAGTTTCCTGGGGATGGCAGAGCGGGATTTGCCACTTTGTTGTTGTTCCATATCAGGAGCTTGGTTTAGGGTTGCTTGAGTAGGGGGTAGCCTCTCTGACTGGGCGTGCTTCTTCCTGAATAGCCACCATCTTAGATGTTTCACTTTGGAGATGTCAGTCTTGGGAAGAAACAGCTGGCATACAAACGTCTCTACTGCATCCACCGTTTCGGGGCTAGGACTCTCACTTGCTCCCAGACTTGCTAACCCTCGGACAACTTCAACATTGGATTCCTTGAATGCATTCCAGCATGAAGCCTTGCCTTTGTCTGAAAAGGACCCACTCAGAGCGTGAAACGCAGGAAGTGTTGCCGCTTTTGCCGGGCCAAGAACACGAACAATCGGCTGTAGCTTGATTTCTCAATGGTTTTGCCCTGTGCCTGTAACAAATGATGTGTCTTTACAGAGCTCTGGATATCGTCTGAGGGACATGCAGGATAAAGACATCTGTGTCTGGTGAGTGTATCCTCATCTCCGTAGCGCCGTTTGCTGTAGCATCAAGAGCATGCACAATTATCTTTGTATCTGCCTCCTCTTGGTTGCTTCTAACGTATGAAATATCATTTGCCGTTCCTTTGCACTCATAGTCCCATGCTACCACAACCTGTCTCTCTTCTCTCTGCGCATTCGATGGTCATTTTTGCCAAGTACTTTGTTAACTCTTTCTTGTGTTTGTGTGTGAGAGAAGCCTCTTCATTGGGACTTTCGCGATGTGTGTAGAGGATGCGATGCGATAATGCACCTTTCAGGGATGTTGGGAGGTCATACCGATCAAAAATTAGGCGGATTTCGTCACTGGTACCATACTTTGTAAAGATCTGCCCTGTAAAGTAATATGCTAACTGTGAACAGTTCCTGATCCATTCAGGCTTGTCCAGGGATTGGACCTCGGCCATTCCATCGCTGACAGATACTTTCATGCATGTTTCTCCACTCTCGACATTGCTGTTCTCGTTATTCACTAGGAGCTTCTCTAGGATGTTCATCAACATGCTATTTGATGTGCAGTGTAACATCGTTCCGTCTGCAGCAAACATCGACCTTCAGGTACGACAGTAAATCATACAGTATGTTGCAACAGCTTCTTTGACATCTATTTCCGGTCGGCTCTTGCATACAACAAGCATTCGGGAAAATAGGTTTCGGTCTTCTCGCAACTCCACAGTTTGGTTACCTGAGCCAAGTTTCACCTTCTTACCCATGGACTTCCACGTCTGGAGCTTTTGGGGGACCACACATTGATTCTTCTTGACTGGATTCGATCTTTCACAAATGTTTCAAAGAGTTTGTGTCAATTTCGCTTTGTGCTACGAGATCGTTCTTAACTTTCTCTGGTGTTACAACCTTCGTTACTAGGTTAAACAAGTCGTCGCTCTGCTGAAGGAATGGATTTGTGAAGCTTTACATTGTTACCAGAAGCTGCTCGATGCGTTTTTCTTCATGGCAAAGTGTAGAAGCTGCCAAAGCATGGTGACGGCTGCCCTTAGCTGTTGTAGAAACACCAGCCATTTCTTTTGCTTCTTTGGCTAGACGAGCAAGCTCGGGAGCGATAAGAAAAAACTTTGTTCGCGCACTTGGGTTTAAGGTTATTCCAACAAGTCCACCTGAAACCTTCATCGACCGATTAATGTGCTCCAAGGCATTGTCGGCACCAAGCGCACACAATGACACATCTGGATTCTTGTTGACTATCCATTGATGAACCCGTCATAGATTTCGGGGTCTGACTGTTGCGGCATCTGCATTTCGGCTAGATAAAGAGGAATCATTCTTGCGTAATTAAGCTGATCATGAGCAAAAAAGTACTTGGTGAATAACTTTAGCGATGTAAGATGCAGGTGCCAGTTCCCAGTTCTTACAGCACTGATGAAGGCCATCATCTCCATTACCATCCTCATATAGGTGAGAAACACGTGGAATTCTGGAATCTGGCTGTGCGCAGCATCAAAAGCCTTCATTAATGCGTGGCTCTTGTTCAGAAAGAAAAGCATTCTGATACATGATGAACAAGGCCTGCAAGGTGACCATATGAGCTGCCTCTCCCCTTTTCACATGGTTGCCATCAAGAATTTGTTTGGCTGTTGTGGGGCCATAAAGCTCCGATTCGACCCAACACAAGTCAAGTCCACTGTTTTCAATAAAGGCACCAAGTGTTCGAAGCTGTTCCATGACCACGTGTAGCTCATCAGTGCGCAGGATAATATTACCGAGGTCATTTCGCGCCATTTGAAGCTTCTTAGCCAGTTGATACAAGCCCATATCAAGGGAGATGAGTCTTTTTCTCAGGGCCAACAACCTTTGTGGTGATTCAATGCCTGAGCTTGCGTAAATTTGCGATTTTGGTGACATTTCATACCCATTTGATTGAGTTAATGTCTTCTCAAGGGTTTGAAAACAGTTCCCACGGGCTACCTGTGGTTTACTAAAAATCCCTTCAAAAAGCTTACGACTTAAGAAATGCCAACAAATTAACATGTAAGTGGTTAGGAACATCTCTGATGCATTATCGTGATTTGTGCTGGGTTTTAGAGGATATTACCTTATTTAACAGACTATTAAGCATGATTTAAAGGCAATTTCATAATACAGCCTCGTTTCCATGATAATTTGGTCACGTGACTTCCTATACAACATCTTGTGGTATTGAGAACGGTGCATTTTATATTTTCTGCAATTTTGGTGACATTTCGTAACCATTTGTGACCACACACGGGAAAACGTACACTAACGGTTATCCGTTTAGTGCTCTTAACCGTTTGTTATCCGTTTAAACGGGTAAAAAAGTCGTTTAAACGTTTTCGAAAATCGTTTAAACGTTTTCAAAAACCGTTTAAACGTTTTCGAAAATCGTTTAAATGGTTTTGAAAACCGTTTAAACGTTTTCCAAATTCGTTTAAACGGTTTAGAATTTCGTTTAAACGATTTGAAAAATCGTTTGCTTTTTCAGCCTGCCCGTTTAAACGTTTTCGCAAATCGTTTGCTTCAAAACAGAAACCGTTTAAACGATTTGTCAGATTGTTCAATAGTCCGTGTTTGCCGTTTAATTGCCTTGGCAAACCGTTTAATCGAACAACCAAACTATCTTACATGCCGCGCTTCGTAATTCACCATGAGAACTTATGTTCCTTTTGTTTTGACAGATCGATATTGCGTATTTCTTACCGCGGGCGAGTCCTCTGCCATGGACACACACGAGCCAGTAAACAAATGTTCGCCCTCTCATTGAGTTACTGTACAGTATTGTGCAAAAGTCATGCAAACGTATTTCGACGAATTTCGCTGTTTGTTCCTACGAATGTCGCGACGAAATTTTCTCGAAATTTCAGGCAACTTTTCGTTCGAAATTTCCACGAAAAATCGATCAGATACGCGAAAATTCGAATGCCAAGGCGAAATATCGCCAACCTGCGAGCGACATTTCGACGATATTATTTTCATTTATTGTCAAGCCCCGTAAAAGTCGTTGCATAAAGTTTTCAAGTAAATTCGGACCATGCAGTTATCGAAATATCGTGAGCCGTAAAATAAACAAAACGGCTGCTCGCTTATAATTAGTTCCCAAACCGGCGGTGCGTGGCCCGCTTTAAAGCTTGACTCACTCGCTGAGCGCAAAGCATAACACCAAATAAACTTTTGCTTCAGTGTAGTTTCACATTTAAGGCAGATCCTTGTCTTGTTACTAGTATTAAAAGGTTTCGGCAGAAATCATTGTAAATGTTTGCGTATTAAAATCTCATCTCAACTCTTCTGAATTTCCACGTGCAATCAGTCAGGCGTGAACGTGTCAGTCTGATATTTTACTGAACATCAACAGAGTTTTGAAGCAACGTTTGTCATATTGAAAGACGTGCAAAAACTTCTATACTCTTACCAGAAAACTTCTACTGGGAAAGTGCAATTCCTTTTGAATTAAAAGAGCTTTAATGCATCGGACCACATCAGTCAGTTCGCGTAAATGGAAATTAATTACGCCCCCGCGGTATTTGTGTCAGAAATGAGACACGCGTCTGGCTGACAGTTCACGATTGACGGAGACTTTTATTATATAAGAATCTTGACTTTTTGACGCCTCTGGCACGCAGGGTATTTACCAAAACCATCTTACTGTACGCTTGTAAAACTGTTTGTCATGAATTCGAATTTGTCACGCGTTAATCCTGGTGAAAGAAAGAAAGAAAAATACAAAACTGTGCAATTGACACGTACGCTATTTCGGATCACGATATTTCGATAACCTGGTCCGAATTTTCGTTTGACAATAAACGAAATATCGTCGAAATGTCGTTCGCATGTTGGCGATATTTCGCCTTGGCATTAAAATTTTCGCGTATCTGATCGATTCTTCGTCGAAATTTCGAACGGAAAGTTGCCCCGGCGACATTCGTAGGAACAAAGAGCGAAATTCGTCGAAATACGTTTGCATGACTTTTGCACAATACTGTATGCATTAAAGGTCTTTTAATTCAAAAGGAATTGCACTTTCCCAACGTTGCTTCAAAACTCTGTTGATGTTCTGTAAAAAATCACACTGACACGTTCACGCCTGACTGATTGCACGTGGATTACAACGCTCTGAATTAGAATAATCAGTGTTCTTGCAGAAAAACAAGGGATCCGCCGCGCCGAATCATTTACGCGAGTATAATTTATGTAGCACAATATTTCTGATTAATATGTTATTACCAGTAAGTCGGAACACTGGAACTCACTTCCAAAACAAACCACTTGGATCAGGAAAGTTTGCATTCAAAATCATTCGGTGCCGCAAGATTGCAAAGACATCGTGAGAAGGAGAGGTTTATAGGCCTGCAAATGGCAATTTAGTCAAGTTTTCAGGTGAGTTTAACGGCTTGCTATTACTTTCCCCGTTGCATCAGTCGAAGAGCAGGGAAACTGACAGCGGTAGAGAGAGTACCTACTATTATGTTAGTGCATTCGCTTTGTATAGTTTACTTTCATAAAATCTAAATCTAAAATCTTTGTTCCTAAATCATGACCGTGAGAGTAGTTCATATTCTGATTGGATGTAAGTGTACAATGATTTTATTGAAGTTGTCTGAAACCTGTTAGGGCATTTGAAGTATTGTTTTCCTTGCAGTTATTCGCAAAGTTGAAAGTGACAAACTGCAAGGAGTTAGCGCTTTTCGTTTCAGTTTTAACTCCAAGATCACGCCTTTGAGGGAAATTTCTTGCCCCTGTATAGAAATCCATCCAGTGACGCGCTCTTATCCGCAAACATTTACGGGGCCAACAGGACACTCGCGAGTTGCTTTCCGCAAGCAGTTTAATCGTTTAGGCTATCACTGAAAACCGTTTAATCACTTTCCAAGATTGTTTAAACGTTTTTAGAAACCGTTTGCTCTTCAACCCAGTCCATTTAAACGTTTTGGTAAACCGTTTGCTTTCCAAAGCTGCCCGTTTAAACGATCTGAAAAATCGTTTAAACGTTTTGAAAAAGCGTTTAAACGATCTGAAAAAGCGTTTAAACGATCTGAAAAAACGTTTAAACGATCTGAAAAAGCGTTTAAACGATCTGGAAAAGCGTTTAAACGATCTGAAAAAGCGTTTAAACGACCCAAAAAAGCGTTTACTAACCGTTTAAATTTGCCCGTTTAACGGAAAAGCGTTAGTGTACGTTTTCCCGTGTGTGGTCACATTTGATAAAGTTATAGGCGTTTTTAAATCTCAGCCTCATTTTCATGCTGGGTCAAAAATGCCATTTTTTTAAATACCCCATAAAATGGCGCGGTGCAGGTTGCAAAGTTGGCAACAAAGTTTTTCTTGTTATTCGAGTGCTTCTTGGCACAACTAGACCAGTGGCTTGCTTTAAGCACCGATTTCCCACGGGAGTACACATGCTCCTGGACAAGTTATTTTAACAAATATTATAAAGATGCCTTAGCCATGTATTATACTGTCCTAAAACATGACAGACATTTGAACATAAGAGAAATGTTGAAAGCATGCTGTCAATACTCATGTCTGGAATGCATCATAATTACGTTATTTCCGACACTTCACTATTTTAACTAATTTAAAGTAAAAGTCCTAACCATATAGTTTTGCAGGTTTACTGTATAGTTACATTGTAATTAACTCGCTAGTGTAACCTCATGCAGCCAATAACTTACTATTGTTTCCATATGTTCCTATTGGGCAGGCTTGACATGTGACATTACTATTACTCTTTACATGAATGCCAAGGATTCTTGAGTCCCATAACAGGTCCACTATTGAACAATCAGAATAATGCATGTTAAACTTAGTAACTTAATTTTACAGCTTTGAATGGCAGCATGCAATCAGGCATACTCAACAACTTTCAAGGGATCAAGCTTGAGGATATTAATTTGTCCAAACACAATTGCATCGAGTTAGAGTGACCTTATACTTCCTCTCAACCACATACGTCATTACACAAGTTGATATCAATGCTACAAGAATGCATTAATTGGGGGGGGGGGGGGGGGGGGGAGGGGGGAGAGCTGGGGTGGCACAGTGTGGTTATAAGCACTTTGCCTCTTACCTCTGTGGCCTGAGTTTGATTACTGTTTGCAGTGCCACATGAAGCCTGCATGCAAAAAGGGTGTAAGTGATTCTTGATCACATTCTAAATTCTCCCTTAGAAAACAATGAAATTGAAGGAGAATTTAGAATGTGATCAAGAGACACTTATGCCCTTTTTGCACACAGCCCTTCAACATGTGAGTTGAGTTTGTTGGTATCTTGCCCTTGCTCTGAGGGTTTTTCTCTGGGTTCTCGGTTTTCCTCCCTCCTCAAAAACCAACCCAAATGAAAATTCAACCGAGGAATCAGTGTCCCTGATCAGTAAACCCTCCCTATGGTCAGCTCAGAAGACTAGACACATAAATATTTTTTTTAAATTTGGATCTTAATAAATGTGATTTTGGATGAGGCCACACAGATTATTACTAGTAATACATTTCAATGCAGAAGCCTCACAACAAATTTCATCAGACAAAATTGATTTAATAAAAAAATCCTTGTACATGTAGTATACATGTACAGTAATCAGTACCATCTCTGAGTTGTTGTTTGTAATTGATTTTGTTGGTAATTTTGTCAGTCCTACATTCAAGTCTTCTTTGGTTATGTTCTTCAGTTTATGTCAATGTTATTAATATTTGCTGGTGATATTCCATCATATTTTGTCTCAAAGTTTGGAGACTGTTAATAATTTTCAGTTTATTGGAAAAATGTTTGCTGATATAGGCCCTTTGCAGTCACATGCTGATACATGTATATCACTTCACTATATAACCAATGAATTGTGCTTGTGATCCCATGAGAAATGCTTTATTGGATGGCAAACAAACTTCCATTTAAAACACTGAGGTTTAGAAAGATAGACAGTTGATAGCATTTTATACAAACATGTTTTGCTAATAACATGTCATTTCTCTTTGGATGAGTAAACAAGCGTAGCAAAGTGCACAAAGGAAAAGAGAAATTAGTTCCTATAATTGATAGGAAACACTACGGGTCTATTATTTGTGCTGTCAAGTGCCAGCCAATCAGATTTCACTAGATTAGTTGAATATGTAATGAGTGTCTTGTCTATAAGGGAATGTGTTAGGATATTCAGTTATCGTGATCCTGATCTCACTCAAATATATATAATGTCTAATTTTAGCTGGATGTAAAGTAAATAATTAAGTAGCTAACACTGGGGCTAGCTGATTAAAACCATTCCACCACATAATTATGTGCTTGTGTGTTGATCTTAAGATTAGGAAACTACTGATCTCAGACAAGGGTCTTTAAATAAATGAAGTCAGATTATTTGCCATCCAGTACAACCACATGATTGCATTCCCGAGGCCCTGTCAGGGGTAATTTCTGACAAGCGACACAGCATTGAAACAGCGACATGAAGGAAATGAAATAACAATGAACGTCTGAAATTGCGAGAGTGATAAAGAGAAATAAGAAAACAATAGCCAAAATTCTGACAATGGCATGCCCACCTTCCGAGACTGCAATACGACTAGTTTTGAAACTCGGACAGAGGACATTCATACCGCCATAGAAGGTACGATAGGCAACTAGTTCCTGTAAAAAAACTAGTGTTGGTCTGCATCAGCGGGGAAGATAAACACTGGTATGTAACCAACTAAAGTTGATTGAGGTATGCTAACCGCCGTGGAAAGCGAGTAGCAGCTGACGTTTCGAGCGTTAGCCGTTGGTCAGAGCAAAAGGAAGGGCCATAGAAGGGCCTCACTCACCTGCAAAAGGCCCATTGTCTCAATCTCTTAATTTCAAGAATTTCTTTTTTAAGTAATGGTCCAGATAAGAACTGTAGTGTCTACGGCAAGGAATGTTAAAAGATGTTAATTTTCTATTATTCTTTCTCGTAATTTCATTGGTTGATACTTATAAATTCAATAGAAACCCATCGAAATAATGCAATATGTCATTCAATCTTTTTTTGTGGTTTGAATTTATTTTTGATCAAACTAACTGTCATGTTTAATTTCGAAGAATATCGTATGTGGGGAAAGTTCTCAAATTTGCGATTGAAAATCCTTTGTTTTCTCTAAATCCGATTGGCTGGATGGTGGCTTCTCTGCGTTTTCACAGAAAAAAGAGCCAATAGCATAAAAAATTCTTTATTTTTGAGATGTAGTTTGGACTGTAGATACCTCCTAAAGCACTTAAGGCATATTCAAGCAAAATCGTATGTGGGGGAGGCTCGATCATTGCTGCAGAACAATGGATTCCACTACAGTTCTTAATTATCTGGACCATTACTTAAGCCTAAAGTTGTGCTCTGTTGGCCCACCTGTATGTCAGTTTTCCATAAAAAAATCAGTCGTTGTCCTGCCTTGAGGCAATTAAGCAAGCAAAACTACTGATACCAACCTCATAAATAAAAATCGAGGATATTTTGAATTAGAAATGTGTTGACAGTTACTCACAGATTTTCCATGCAATATTATTGTAGACCTTGTTATTGGCAACCCCCAGGCATTTGAACTTTTGAAGTTTGGGTTGTTCAAATTCTCCTACCCCGGGCCAAAAATGTTGTTCAAATGCGCCCCATCCCATGGTCATATTATGTGATCAAATGCCCCTACCCCCGGGACATAGTATTAGTTGTGACACCACATTTTATTTTTAACAGACAGTTTAAATATTTGTAAGCAATTTACGTTTATATTTTAATAACTTCAAATACAGCACAAAACTTCTAGAGTCCCTTTTTTGAAGCCAGTTGGCTTACAAATTAAAGCAGAGTATGTTGTGTCCTTTGAAGTTGTCTATAAAAGTGACCTCCCACTCCAATTCCCCCATGATTTAAATCGAGGAAACCATGCAGCACGTAACATGAAATCAAGACAACTTGTTCAAATTCCCCCCACCCCTCCCATCTGGTGTCAAATTCCCCACCCCCGGGACAGCCACCAATGTCAAATTCCCTATGGGTGACCAATTGAACCCAAAATATTTTTCAAGGAAATAGTATGTACGAAAAGGTATGTGTGTGGTCACCCTGTGTTGTAACGTCAAGATGAATAGCTGAGGAACACAGGGAATCCACTCAATTAGAAGCCTCATAAATTTTCAGTGTTTGCCACTTTGCTTCTTAATTGAGTGCATTTGGGTTTCCTGCTTGGGTTCCCTGTGTTCCTCTGTTAATCTTGAAAACCTAGTGTTAAAATTGTATGTTGACTGAAAAGGCCGAATACGTTGTCATAACTGAGGCAAACATCGGTGACGTCAACTACAGCATTACATTTACAGGCATGCACACGAATTGGCAAATCGAAGATCATATGACTGATTCACATTGTACTCGTATATATATTCACTGAAAATGAAATACTTAATTTCTACCAAAAATTCCGGTCTTATCCGGACGGCTTTTCCTGCGATTAAACAACTTATTTACCCGTTTATAGAGTCTTATTTCGTTATCGTGTTTACTGTTAAAGTTGTATAATTTACTAATAATGTCTGCGAATGCATGATTACTAGTATGAACTAAACATCAAATAATAATGCATGTATTCGATCGAACCCACAAAAGTTTGATGGTAAATCACTAGTCGTATAACATCTCTAAAGTATAAAGTTTGACAGGACTGATTGTTTGATTCACCAGCGATTTAGTGTAACATCCTGGGCATGGTACGCCAGGCACGCCAAACCATGGATAAAAGTACAAAACACAAGCGAACTTACCAGCGAAACAGCTCACAACGATGGAGAAATTCAGCAACGTCGAGTGCCTTTTCATGTCAAAAGCACAAAAAACAGTTGTAACTACCCCTGATTGACTGAATTTTCATTTTAACTCGAAAATACTGTGGTTCAAAACGTATATTGTCCCTGTAGTTAAGAAACAAACACTCTTGGCTTTCTTGCGCTTTGACCCGAATGAAGGAATGAACAGCAGGACTGGGAACTAAATTGGTTTCAGGCGGACATAGAGGTTGGGGAGGGAGGGGAGGAAATGCCCTGCATTATCAAGATGAGGTAATATTTAACAACTATTCACCGAAGTGGAGGTGCATAATAGTGGTGGATATCTACCGAGCCGCTTCACCACTGGTGTGGTATATACTAAATATATATTTAAGACTTTTAAATAGGGTGATGGAATAACTTCTAAACAAATCATATGGACATGTACTACTTACCCTCCCCTGCCTAAATATAAAATTAGAAGTCCAACATGGCCGCAACCGATCGGTGAAGTATTCAGGCAGCAAAACCCACCTTATTTTTTTCAGAAAACGTCATATCTACTCCTACTATGCAGTGGATTAGAAATGTGGTACGTTTATTTGGGCTAACTAGAAGGCTTGTAGGTACAGATTTAGAGGGAAATAAGTATTATGAGGTTGTAAGATCTGGAGGACACGCCGGACACCATGCAAACCGAACAAAACGTGAGGTGGTTACTAAACTAAAACATGACCAATATACTTCGGAAACAATACCAGTAGAGTGGGAGGCCTGGATTAGAGGAAAGAGGAAAGATCCTCCTACACATGAGGATATTCAAAAGAGGCAAATACAACAAAATATGCTGCAAAAGAAAATACAGCAAGTGGAAGACAGAGAGCAAGAGAGGCAAGCGAGGGAGTACGCCGAAGGGTTGGTAGCAAGGTCTGCACAGAGAACGTCTAATAAACCTGTAGGACATGCCTCGGCTCCGGTGTACGAGAATTTAGATTTGAAATCTGAACCAACAAGTACTGGAAAGAACTTCCAGCCCGCCGCATGGTCTCCTGGGAAGAAGAGTTCACATGGAGGGGAGGGACAGGCGGACCACGAGGACACATATGAACCAGAACCATGGACTCCACCCTCTGGTGAAAAATAATTTACAGTTTCGTAGATAGGGAACATTTGTGTCATGCCAGCCTCACAAATGGCGCATTATATCGGCGGGTGTAAAGTATAGGTCACAGGTCAGGTTGTTAATTCTAAGACAAATCCTAACCCTAACCACAAACCTAACCATCGGACGAGTTCACAGGTAAACAACGGGTTCTCATTCACCTAGAGCTGGGGTTCACAGGTAAACAAGAAGTGACCTGACCTGTACTTTACACCCGCCGGTATTATATTTATCAAAAAAGTACCTTCCAAGGGATTAGAAAGCAACACTCTTGTTTATATGCAGAAGTATTATATTAAATGTGTACAATTGACATTCCCAGAGGGGAGGTTCCCTGGAAATTTAGGACGGGTGTGCCAAAGAGATATTGAAACCCTGACCCTATTTAAGGGTGAAAAATCGTAAAATGGGTAGCCTTTCCAAGGCTTGAAACTATAATGTGGTTAAGGGACAAGTGAATGCTCAGAATTTATTGCACAGAACATTATCTTTATTTCTCTCATTCTGCGTAATGCCTTATGTGTATTGATGATTGTTATGTTTACTCAAGTGGGCATTGGGAACAAAAACAAACATACCACATTTAAGGATCGAATATTTTATTTAAGGATGATAATTCAGAATTAAGGGTCCAGCACCTCAAAAACCCTATCCCGCGGCAGATACCTATATGGCTTATATATGTCGATTTCTGGTTTTCATAAATTCGTTGTTATAGACAATAGAGAATAATAAACAGGAAGAAAATCTGGGTTTGTTTTCAAATTAACTTGAAAATCCATTTTTTGTAGCCTGCATTGCATCCAAACTGAACCCTGAGGACAGGACATTGTTTGGTTTTGGAAATGTTTATGGCAAAACATGTACCCCAGGATCTGGTTGTGCACCTAACCCCTTCTTATGCAGTCATGGGTCAGGAAAGGTCACATTTTCACCATTTCAAACAAGCATAAAACATAGAGTATTCTGTGTAAGCAAAATATTTCTTCACAGAAGTTACTCAAAACCTTTCAAAGATTCATATGTATAAAAATTGCAAAAGGGGTTAGGTGCACTTTAAGGTTATCTAGTTCGATTTAGAAACCTGCACATACTTATATACACTCATTTTTTTTTATTTTTTTTACTTTGGTCCTTTGCCTCTACAAAATTGGAATCGGTCCCATTCAAAAAAGAATTAGGCCATTAAAGTAAATAATATATATTTATTAATGCCTATAGTTATTGAAAAGGGTGAGTCATCTAAACCAACATCGTTTGCTAAATAAAGCTTGTTGTTTCGCTCCAGGGTGCAGGGACATGGAACTGTATTTGTCATAAAATAGTGCCCCTTTATTGCAGGTTTTATTTGCATTTCACAGCCCTTGCAAACCCTGGGGTGTCCCAGATGTTGACCTGGAGAAAGCCAGTGATAAGTGCAATTGCTGCTGTACCAGTTGTAGGATTTAATAATAATGAAAAAACGTCAGGGGTATAGGAAGGTCCTGAAAATGGGAGGGGGGAGGGGGGAGGGGGGAATGATGAATTCTGGGACATTTTCATTGATGACTTCTGTCATTTTTACCCGAGGGGGTGACTCGGCCATATAAAAGGGGTAGGGATGCTCCTCGGACATTTTCGATTTGACCCCTAAGAGGTACTAAAATGGGCGTGGCTCAAGCTTATTTTGACTCCTAAAAGATAATAAAAATGTAAATTGATAACAGCTTTTTTGTTCAATTGGCACCCGACCCCTAAAAGGTGCCGCTTTACATAGAAATGTCTGTGTTTGATGGTGGATACCCTAAGTGGTACCAAACTCCTGATTTTGACCCCTAAAAGGTATGACGAGCATCCATGTACCCCTCACATAAGGGAGCCCCCCCTCCCCCCCCCCCCCCCCCCCCCCCCAGGCATTTTTCTCTCTTCTGGGACTGGGCAGAGTCCCTTGCCCTCCCTCCCTATAGCTATGCCACTGTTTAAACAGGGTGCTCTCATCACCAAAGGGCCCTGTAATAGCTCATTTCTTTAATTTAATGTGTGGCTGGGAAAGTATTAACAATAGGTTTATTCCAAGATGTCTCTGGTCGCTTACGAGAGTTGCTCCGGGTACTCCGATGTTCCTCCCTCCACAAAAACCAACACACGAAATTCCAATTCAATCTGTGGCTTAGCCGGGTCCTGACTTTGATCAGCCCCTATGGTAGTTTCATGTTCCCTAACGTTAGAAATTCATAGTTTTTAATTTTTTGGTATTTTGCGGCGCCCACCACAGGCAGCCCAACCAAGAAGCTGGATTTGTTTCACGCGCGGTTGCTTGGTAACTAGCAGCGATAAAGAAGCAAAATGGCGGCGGGTTTACGACCAGTGGGGCAGAGAAGACGAAAAAGACACTCAATTGCAATCGATAAACCCGATATAGATGACGATGTATTGATGGCTTCATCTATAGGCGATGTGAAATGGCTGCAGCAGAGTTTGTGGAATGCTAACGAGATCTACAAACAGTCAAAACAGCATGTGAGTACAAAGCCCTAGCCTGATTTTCAGTCTGAAAATCAGGCTAACAAAGCCCCTGCCCTGCTTAACTCGGCTCTCCCATCTTGTGGGGATAAAAGATCACTCGAAACACTGACGAAATACCGCTCGACTTCCCTCGAGCGTGTTCTAAACTAAAGCATGAGAGATTAAACTATAACGTCAAGGGCAATTAGAACTAAATTTTATATCTTGAAAAGGGATCAAATTTTGAGATAGTGGGCGCTTTCCATTCAACCAAAACAACCGGTTAGAAGTTTTGAAAATTTCGAATGTCGAATGGAACGTTTTTTTTCGAATTAGAAAAACCGGTCGGAAAAATACGCGTTCCATTTCAGAAACCACCCGGTTATTAGTAGCCTCGATTTCAATAGACCCTTCCGCTGATTTTTTCAAACTTTTGATATATACGTATTCTTGGTTTGCACATGACGTTACAGCGGCCATGTTGGAGGAACATTAACAAAAGATTCCTCATTGGTGTCTTTTGTTCCATCCTCCAACATGCATGGCTGCCACGTCTTCGTCTTTTCAATCCCCAGTGATTGATTGGAAACCAAGAATTAAACAGCAAAACCGTCGATATACTGCTGAAAAGAGCACCTCAAAGTTAGTCAAAATCCCAAATTTGAGAGTTATATCTTCAATAGGAGCAAAGTTATAAGCCTGCCAACTCGGAAAATTTTACTGCCATTTGTATGGCAATTTTGACTGGGGGGCCCAAACTTGACCCCCCCCCCCCCCCCCCCCTCCCCAAATCAAAATTTCCATACAAACATCTGTAAAAAAATTCCGAGTTGGCGGGCCTATAACTTTGCTCCTATTTAAGATAATTATACAGTAACTCTCAAATTTGGGATCTTAACTAACTTTGAGGTGCTGTTATACGTATATATCAAAAGTTCCAAAAAAACATGGATATTTTCTGGAACTACACAATTTTACTGTTCCATTTGATTTCTGACCGGAATTTTCCTCTTTTTTTTGGTTGAATGGAAAGCGCCCAGTATTTTGCATATTTGTAATGCACTAGTCAGTTGTAACCCCAACCCTCGGGAAAGGGTGGGGGAATTCACAAATGGACTGCTGGGACAGATTAGGTGGGTAATTACCCCTAAGTTCCCAAGCAAGAGTTATCCAAGCCGTTCAGTCAACCAACCCATTTTTTCCTTAAAAATAGATAAAGAAACAAACAGTTGTAATCAACTCATGTAGATCATTTTATATATATATATAATCATTCATAACATTCAAATTGCAATGCAAATTCGATGCAAATATCATCCAAACAATAGAAAAAAGATTACTTGATTCAGATTGAATACTGATGTATCAACTGTAGTGGATCATTGGCAAAGTAAAAGCATGATATATAAGTGTGTTCAAATTGCACATACCTTTCTCACGCTTCGCAATCACTTCACGTGCAAGTGATGTCATTGAATGTACGAAAAAAAACTACCCCCGGGTGTAGGTGGATCAGATCGAGCAAGAAACAAAGTGTAAAATCAAGGGTTTCGCCCCACTATATCCCCGTAAAATGGGAGTTGGGGGGTCGGGGTTACAACTGACTAGTGCATTGTTAAAAGTAGTGTTGCTATATTCTTCCTGTCCAAAACATTTCTTGATATGACAACAGGATCGAAGTCTTCTTTTTTGGGGTCCGAATCTTGAGTTTTTATGTATATCTGCCATTACACGAATTACAAAGCTATAATTTTCAGCAGAAGTGACATCATTTTAATACTCAACTCAACAACCTAAGTGAAGTACAATGTTGTATTATTTTATTAGCCTTTAAAAGAGCAACGTGTTGAAATAATGATGTCACAACAGCAAACCACTGTACGTAAATTGCCAACTATGTGTATGTGCATGTGGCCCTTTGGAAATATTTTTCACTGATTTGGATATTTCCACCACTACATGTTTGTGTCCTTTTGGAAGACAAAAAAGTGCCAAAAGAAATGGTTGAATTTTGTCCTAGTGGCAGTGAGTGACTTTGACATTGGGCAGTTTACCAGACATGAAGTCTTGACCAGGCTGAGTTTGCTTTTTTTCAGGGTTTTGCTCCAATTCACCTTGCAGCACAACATGGTCACTTAGAGAGCTTACGAGTGATGATTGACAGGTACAAGGTTGATGTGAACTTGCCAAGCAACACTGGCTGGACTCCTCTTCATCTAGCCATCAATATGACCAACAAGAAGAAGTCATTGAAGTGTGTTAAGTTCCTGTTAGAAAGAGGTGCTGATCCCTCAAGGTATAAGTTATCACAAATGATCTGTTATGTTAGCAAAAGGAGTTCCTGAACAATTGGTACTTGAATATATTATAAATATAAACCTCTGTAACTCATGGATGCAACACTCAAATCGAGAACAAATCTTCTGAGGCTTCAAGCTTGAATGCAAATGGTAGTAAACTAGAAATAACCATAGGTCAAAGTGCGACCAACTGATATTATTGTTTCAATGTATATGCCTGGGTGATTTGTAAATTTTGAATTAAAAAGCTTTTCATGATCATGAGCTAATACCCAGGAAATTAATGTATGAGTCAATTCCAAAAGCGATATGTAGAGGAAATCACATGATTCTGACTACACTGACAAGAGACTTCATAAGTATATAGTTTATTGTGGGATAGTCGCCAGGCAATTCCGTACTCTAATATAATTAAGTAATTAGTATAAATTGTATTCTTAACTAATGGGAAACTGCCAGATACGAAAACCGCTAAAACCATGAAAAAACTATCCTGGGGTTGTGGCCAAAAAACGTGGAAATATGAGGAAACGTACTCCTTGACCTAATGCAGCAACCCGAATTCTCTGAGGGCTAGATAACTAACTATCGATTTACTCAGTTTATACATTAGTAACCATGCTATAATCAATAACATATATATACATATATACATGTCAATTTACTATATAAAATAAATTTGAAACAAACGTGGAGCTGACTGGCCTAGAATGACTACTTTTCCCGCTCGAAGCATTTCTCTTCCTAAACCTCTTTACCGTGCCGGCAGAATATCCATTTCTGACTATATCACTCCTGTGTCGCTCAAACGTCAGAAATTATATAACGTGAGTGCTATACGCGACATGGGATTTATAGGAACTGAGTGATGATTAAGCCTTTGTATAGCACGAGCAGTTCATGCGATTTTTGGTGTATAATATATTGAGCATACGTTTGTTGAGAGTATGAAACTATGCACTCAATAACCTTTAGATGCACTCGTCATTGACCAATCAGAATCCAGATGTCTTGTTGAGTATGTTATAAGTTTCTACATAGATATAAGTTAACCCTTTGGAACCCAGACGCATTTGACTCAATTGGTGAAATCCAGAGTGCTAACTCAACCCTCCCCCCTCAGTTCAAGTTTGGCTAGCCCGGGGTAGTTAAATACTGCTGACTTTTTAAACCAAGGGCTCAAACTTTCCCCATTATGCCATTCGGCAGAACTCTACGGACTCGTCGGCGGTAAGTATGCTTTCTTCTGTTGGATTTCCAACCAAATGTGCTCTAATTTTGTACAAATAAGCCACGTGCTGTAGGAGAGCTAGAGGACATAATTAAGTCTGAGGACGGCTGAAAAGTACTTGGTTTGCTTTTAGTAGGCCTTGTGAGGGGTTTCACAGGGTTTTTCTGTTGTGTTTCTGCTTTCAGACACATGAAATAATTCTTCACTGAAACCCTTGAAAGTCTTTTACCCCTGCTCAACCTATTAGGATGTGTTTTTGTCAATTTAAAGCAACAGCTTGAGTCCAAATCACCGCTCTTGGTTGTAGGGCTCCCCTACAGGAGTCCCGGGGGGGGGGGAGGGACCCCTTGTCGATTTTTGTTCATTACCCAGCATGCAATTGGAGGTGGGTGCAGGAAAACATGGAGAGAAATGCAGCGTTAAGAACTTAACAAATTTCCTCTGGTTTTCCGTGGTGTGGACTCTTATTTACCACGATTTACGTCATCACATCGTCAAAATTTGTTGTGGTCTCACAAGGCGCAGCCGAGTGAGTCCACAACAAATTTTGACGATGTGGTGACGTAAATCGTGGTAAATAAGAGTCCACACCACGGAAAACCAGAGGAAATTTGTTTTTTACAACAATATTAGAAAACGTACACAAAAAGTTTCGTTACAAAGCGTGACAGCTTTGAAAGAGCCAGCATTGTCTATAACTTTCTCGCGTCAGCACCGTTGTCTGGACTCTCATTTACCGCACATCGACCAATCAGATCGCGAGATTACCGGCAATTGTGGTAAAAAGCGTGCTTCACAGTCGCTTCGTGTGTTTTGTGCCCAAAAAAACCTGGTGGTTGGAGAGATTAAAGAAGGTACTGTAACAACTGAGTGCTGACTCTGTGTTTGCTTTTGATTTCAATTGCGAACGGGAAAGGTTTATTGAGCCGATTTTCAGCTCCTCAAAATTCGTGAAAATCAAAGAAACAAGACAAAATCTCCAAAACAAATGACTTTTTCTCCAAAGTGGGGAGTCAACCGAGCGCTGTTTATAGCTCTGGCTTTTAAGTAATTCATCTCTTGAAGTAAAATCGCAACATCGTACTTCTAGCATGTCTAGATTTGATGCAATATTTTTTTCCAGTTACATGCTTCATATTGGTCGGTTTTGGCTGGGTTGGGTTCGAAAGGGTTAACAAAGCTGATATTTTCTTAAATGTAACAATGGGAGATTATTTATGAAATGCACAAAACAATTGATACAATGTATATCATAGCTAGTTCCTTGGCTTGAAAAGTCCTGCTGGTTTTCTGTTTTGAGACATCCATGATTTGTTCCCATATTGCAGTATAGATGAAAACAATAACAACTGAAATAATACAGCGGTTATTTCAAAGTAGAATTCTAATATTAAACATAACCGATTTGAAATTATATACAAAAACGTCATACACTCTATGCAGATTCAGGTGTTCATAACATTATAGTCATACACTCAGCAGTATGTAGTACAGAAGAAACGGGTCCAACCAACTATCGTTTTTTACTAAGATTTGACTAAGTTCGACTCGATCAAACAGCTGCGGTTCAAGCTTTGATAGATTGTACATGCATATTTTTAAGAAAACGTTACAAAACCTTAGTGAATAGATTCAATACGAAGATCAAACGATGAAATCCATTTGATTTCAAGTGCAGAAGAAGTGGTATACTTATTCACAGGACTAAGTGTTCATGTGGACACATCCAAATATACCCTGGTTCCAGAGGGGCTCAGGTACGAATATACTGTACTGTGCCGCGATCGAAAGGCCTAAATGTTCACGTGTACATGTCCAAATATGGTTGTAAGAACAATGGGAAATCTGCGAAAGAAACTAATTTGCATCCAGCATTCCAATTCTTCTTCCTCTGCCATTAGGATGTTTCCAGTCCGCTTGCTACTGCTCGCTCCCTGATCGCAGTTAAATTTAAAGTGTTTAATAAACTCTTGCCAGGGACTCTTGACGGCCCAGTGCCACTCATCATTCATCTATAAAATAGTCTTCATTCAGTTTGGCTAATGAAACTTTTAACTTAATGGCTGACACATCTTATTGCATGAACCTTCACAGGCAATACATAATTATTATTGCACTAGGACATTAAGGCCCTCCTCCACGTCTGTGGTAAAAATAAATTTGAAAATAAATAAATTTGAGCCATATTAATGCTCTGTTTTAAGAGCATGAAATTTACACAAGGAATGTCAGACAATAGCCAATCAACAGAAATATTCCATGGTTTAATCAGAACACCCATTCCATTTTACCACAACTGCCGGTAAACTCGCGAACTGATTGGTCGATGTGCGGTGGTAAATGCGAGCCCAGACAACGGTCCTGACGCGAGAAAGTTATAGACAATGCTGGCTCTTTCAAAGCTGTCACGCTTTGTAACGAAACTTCCTTGTACGTTTTCTAATATTGTTGTAAAAAAAAAAATCCTTTGGTTTTCCGTGGTTTTTCCTTTGGTTTTTCTCGGCTCCGCCTCGCGAGTCCACAACAAATTTTGACCATGTGATGACGTAAATCGTGGTAAATAAGAGTCCACACCACGGTAAACCAGAGGAAATTTGCTAAATAGACATTACATTTGGAGAATAATTCCATGTGAATTTGTATGTTTTTAAGGACTAACATGATGATTTATATACTCATAGCAATGCACATCAAACAGTTAACAAATTTAAGATTGTTTACCGTGGTATGTCCTCTTATTTACCATGTTTTGTGTCGAGAGCTGGGGTGGCACAGTGGTTAAGCACTTCTCGTCTCACCTCTGTGGCCCAGGTTCGATTCCTGGATGCAGTGCCATATGTGAGTTGAGTTTGTTGGTATCTCGCCCTTGCTTCGAGATTTTTTTTCGTGTTCTCCGGTTGCCTTGTTGCGTTTAGTTTTCCTCCCTTGACTTTGATCAGCCCCATGCATATGGTTGTTTCAGGTCTTGTTAGAAATTCAGAGATTTTTGTTTTCATCGCATGGTCAAAATTGTTGTGGAATATTTCACGAGGTGCTAGCCGAGTGAATCCACAACAAACTTTGACCATGCGATGACAAAAAACGTATAAACAATCTAAGAGGACAAATTACCATGGTAAGCTATCATGAATTTGTTTTTTACAATGACAAACAAGGAATAGTGAAGCAGAAGAGTGAAAGCTTTGAAAATGATGGAAGTTGTGGAGAAGAGAGAATCCGTGACATATGAGCAATGATGCGATCCTTGGTCATCCTCTTGTAATTGTAATCAACCAATCAGAAAACGAGAGACTGAGCAGCTTTTGTAAAACAAAGTATTCACATCAACATTTTGTGTACATTTAATTTTGTTTATCTAATGTAGGACAGGAAACTTGGGAAATAACTGAGATTGATATCTTGCAGGTCTACCAACGATGGGATCACACCGGTACATAGAGCTTCAAGTGAAGGCCATGTCATGTGTCTTGAACAGTTAATAAGGGTTGGGGCTGAGATTGACTGTGTTGACGTGGATGGCAACACACCAATGGACCTGGCACGTGTATGGGGACAAAGGCAGTGTGCCAGAATTCTCTCCAATCATCAGTGGTACTTAGACAAGGAGAAGGAGCTTATTCAAAGACTTGAAGAAGAAAAGAAAGCAAAGGATCTAGCTGCTGAAATGCAAAGACTTAGCATGTTTAAGAAAATGGAAGGGAAACACGAGAGCCAGTTGGCATATAAGATGTGGCTGGGTTTTAAGGGTTTTCCTGATTTACCAACTATGTATGGACCTGTTCCGTTAGAGGAGCGACATGCTTTTGAAGAACTGAGAGCCAGTAAGTCTCTTCCTAACACACCTGGTGTACCCATAACTGAGTCTACGTTTGTTGTGAAGTCCAAGAGTGAGATGGGAGCTGTGGGAGCAGCATTTGCAAGAAAACAAAGAGGAGAATTTGATGCTGATAAGAAATTGTATCTAATTCCTCTGGACAGAATATCTGCTTCCAGAAGACACAGGTCACAAAGGACAAAATTGATAATACAGAACAAGTCACGGATGGCAACTAACTTTTCTCCTACAGGTCAGATGTCAAGATAACACTTATCAGTGCAGCTGGGCTTTCCTTGTTGGCCGTCGACCGTAGATTAATCAACGGATGTAGACAGCTGTGTAGAAGCCTCTGTCAACGTCTGTTTTCATTGTTACCTAGATTCATCAATATGCATCGTTTCATGATCATTTCTACTCCTTCAGCAAACCATTATACTTCGGTTCTTTTTGGAATGGAAAGCCTTGCAGTGTACATAGCAATCCCAGGGAGATTTTCATGATTTACGGGAGCGTGAACACCATCATGGAAACATCTTAAGTGCACATGAGCCCAATTTTTATTATTTTTAAAATCGATTTTACATCAAATAAATAGGTGAATAGTAAAATATTTCCTGATTTGAGTGTTGCATCTATGGGTCAAAGAGGTTTATATTTTCAATATGCTAATAATGTCATGTCACAGGAGGCCAACAGAAAGTCATTTCTTTCTCCTTATGAATAACCGTTTCTGATTTATACAAAATATTTGGTCAAGTCACTGATATAAAGCCCAAATATAACATGGATGCATAGAAAATCGTATTTATCTCTGCCAGCACGTTTTTGTATAATAAACGAGGCCTCCTGTGACGTCACATAGTTAGCATTTTCGAAATATAAACCTTTATAACTCAGATGCAACATTTAAATCAAGAAATATTTTCCTTTTTACCTATTTAATTACTTGATGTAGAATCGATTTGAGTGATAGAAAATGTGGGCTTATAGGCGGAGAAAATAAGTGTTTGGAGGAAGGACATGGTAATTAGAACAGTTTACAAATTATGTGTGAAATACAAAAGTGGTAAAAAGGAGGTATGTTGTAATATATAGCACTGAATGGAACTGATGGATTAAAGTGCCTATCACCCTTTTGCAATTTTGATAGCTTATGAACTTCCGAAATGTTTGTGTACTTCTGTGAAGAAAGTTTTGGTTTAAAGTGAATACTTTATGTTCTACGCTTGTTTGAAATCGTGTAAATGTGACCTTTCCTGACCCATGACCGCGTAAGTAAAAGCCTGGGTCGAAACCTGGGTAGACGTCATCTCATTAATGCATTATTCTCCATGGCGCCTTTTTATCAGAACAACATCGATGCATAGAAAATATACACAGTTTTTGAGTTGTTAGTAAAGAAAAAAGTCATTTTAGTCAACATGTTAAGTATTTCTTCAAATGATTGCAAAGCCGAATTAATTATATGACGTCAAGATGACGTCTACCCAGGTTTCGACCCAAGCTTTTACTAACGCGGTCATGGGTCAGGAAAGGTCACATTTACACGATTTCAAACAAGTGTAGAACATAAGGTATTCACTTTAAACCAAAACTTTCTTCACAGAAGTACGTTTCGGAGGTTCATAAGCTATCAAAATTGCAAAAGGGTGATAGGCACTTTAAAGAAGCCAGAGTCCATTCTAAGATTATTAGTTTTATCGGTATCCATGGCATAGAATGCTACGGTTTATCATGTACATATTTTTATTCTCACAGCAGTGGTTTATTTTGTAAAAGATTTAGCACAAAAAAAACTCTAGTCTAACTATTGCACTGTGATTTTAGAGTGTTGTCATCAACACAAACAATTGCAAAACTCGTTTCCAGACACCAAAATAATTATGCAATAAACAGGGCGGCGAAATGCGCACTCTGATTGGTTAATAGTCATGATCTATTAACTAGTGTTCCATCACGAATCCTGCAATCTGATTGGCTAAGCTATTCGCTATCTATTTAACAATTAGACCCGCAGCCCGCATGGGCTACTTAACAATTAGACCCGCAGCCCGCATGGGCTACTTAACAATTAGACCCGCAGCCCGCATGGGCTACTTGACAATTAGACCCGCAGCCCGATAGGGCTACGAGTCAATAGCCCACGAGGCGCAGCCGAATGCCGGGCTATTTAACTCGTAGCCCATGAGGGCGAGAGGTCTAATTGTTTTAGTATAAACTAACTAGTCGGACGGTAGAAAATAATAAAAAGAAACCAATTGAAGTTGAAAAACTGTTATTATTTCGTGAAAATGCGTGCGGTTTTTCTCTACCATGGGCTATCACAAATAGACCTATAGTAGGGTAGCCAATCAGAATGCAGGATTTGTAATAGTCCACTAGTTGGTTTATACTAATCTGTGATAGATAATGAGTAGCGAAAAAGCCGGTTTTGAAAATCAAAACTGGCTGCCAAGTCGTCAAAATATCTACTTGTTTCAGTTCAAGATTTAACTACTAGTTGGTTTCTACTAAAACGATTACACTACTCGCTCTCGGTTTCTATGGCTGATATATAGTTGACTCGGAGCTACGCTCCTCATCAGCTAGCAGCTGTTATAGTTTAGCACACAATTTTGGCTCGCACTCATTGGCTAAAAGCGTTCACGTGACATGATAGTTGTTGTCGGAGGCAAACTATCAGGCGTTATAGTTCACCACAAAATTGTGGCGCGCGCTCATTGGCTAAGAGCGATCACGTGACGTGATAGTTGTCGTCCGTGGATGCAAACTATCAGGCGTTAGTGCCCGCTGAGAGTGGAAGACAATTTTGTGATGAACAATAACGACAAATAGACTGTGTCTGTCTCGGACCTATTATACAAATAGACTGTGTCCGTCGAAGAACTATCGGCTGATAGTTACCCGCGGAAATTTGATGTTCTTAAAACAAATATAAGCCCGAGAACGAAGTTCGAGGGCTTATATGCTAGTTTTAAGAACATCAAATTTCCAAGGGAAACTATCAGCCGATAGTTCCGAGACAAACACAGTCTATTTGTCGTTATTGTTCATCACAAAGTTGTCTTTCGTGCTCAGCGGGCACTATCGCCTGATAGTTTGCCTCCGCGGACGACAACTATCACGTCACGTGATCGCTCTTGGCCAATGAGCGCGCGCCACAATTTTGTGGTGAACTATAACAGCCGATAGTTCCTCGACGGACACAGTCTATTTGTATATTGTATTTCACCACAAGATTTTGGCGCGCACTCATTGGCCAAAAGCGATCACGTGATAGTTGTTGTCCGCGGGGCGATAGTGCCCGCTGAGAGCAGAAGATAATTTTGTGATGAACAATAACGACAAAAAGAGTGTGTGTCACGGAACTATCGGCTGGTAGTTTCCCTTGGAAATTTGATGTCTTTAAACTAAACATCAAATTTCCGCAGGCAACTATCAGCCGATAGTTCCTCAACGGACACACAATTTTTATAATAGAAACTTCGAGCTCGTAGTTTAATTGTTAAATAGATGCACAGATGATATCCAACGTGAAAAGAACATCAGTCACGCCACTCGACTATATCTCGTGGGACACGTCTTCGTTCTCTTCACGTTATGACGTCATAAAGAGTCCCACGATAAAATGACATTTGTATGTCCTTAATTTATAGTGTTCCCTTACCCACAGATTGTTTGTTAATAATAATAACTAGTATACCTAATAGTTAGTGAATGCTGCTGCACAGTTAGTTCTTTCTAGGTGTATGAACGACAATGAACAACAGCAAAACAATACCCTGAAATACAAAGAACCCTAACCCCAGAATACAATGAACTACAGCAAAACAATACCCTGAAATACAAAGAACCCTAACCCCAGAATACAATGAACTACAGCAAAACAATACCCTGAAATACAAAGAACCCTAACCCCAGAATACAATGAACTACAGCAAAACAATACCCTGAAGTACAAAGAACCCTAACCCCAGAATACAATGAACTACAGCAAAACAATACCCTGAAATACAAAGAACCCTAACCCCAGAATACAATGAACTACAGCAAAACAATACCCTGAAATACAAAGAACCCTAGCTAACCCCAGAATACAATGAACTACAGCAAAACAATACCCTGAAATACAAAGAACCCTAACCCCAGAATACAATGAACTACAGCAAAACAATACCCTGAAATACAAAGAACCCTAACCCCAGAATACAATGAACTACAGCAAAACAATACCCTGAAATACAAAGAACCCTAACCCCAGAATACAATGAACTACAGCAAAACAATACCCTGAAATACAAAGAACCCTAACCCCAGAATACAATGAACTACAGCAAAACAATACCCTGAAATACAAAGAACCCTAACCCCAGAATACAATGAACTACAGCAAAACAATACCCTGAAGTACAAATAACCCTAACCCCAGAATA
Organism: Actinernus sp. WN-2022; assembly: GCA_030867875.1. Taxonomy (NCBI): domain Eukaryota; kingdom Metazoa; phylum Cnidaria; class Anthozoa; order Actiniaria; family Actinernidae; genus Actinernus; species Actinernus sp. WN-2022. The sequence goes on along the minus strand of JAOWCC010000577.1, from coordinate 55,131,602 downwards.
CAATGAACTACAGCAAACACACTGAACCCTAACTCCACAATAGAGTTGTTCCGACATATCAACGATTTCTCGGCAAATTCCCCGAGCCTACAAATTCCCGACTTTTCTTAAGATTCCCAGCACAAAATACACTGCTGTTCTCCCTGGTGAAGTTTAAACACCGGAAATGAACTGTAATTGAGAAAAACCGACACGCTACATTCCAATTCGATATGTGATTTAGCCGGGTCCTGGCCTTGAGCAGCCCGTATGGTTGTTTGAGGTCCCGTTAGAAATTCAGAGTGTTTTGAACCGGCTACTTGAATAATATTTAACCAGCTAGGGTAAACCCTTCAGCGTTAGCTGGTATCAGTGGGTGCCCTGGATATCATAACAAGTATTAAATTAAAAATACAATGTATTGCTAAAATTACTAATATATACAGTATATATAACTAACAAACATTTTTTTTTTATCTGCTAATCTAGATTTAAAAATTCAAATTGATGAAAAAAGGCTTGATATACAGCAGTAGGCACGCTATTCAAATCTATAGCGCCCTGGTATTAATACAAACTTCTTCTGGCGGATTCTGTGGATATTTTGGGCGTTACTAAATCTACTCCATTTCTTCTTGTGTGATGCGTGTGGCATGTTTTGCTAAAATATTTCTTAAAAAGCTCTGAGACATTACAATTCAAACATCTAAAAACAATGCGATGCATAATACTGCGTGAGCGTAACGATTTTCAACCTAGCTGGTTTAACAATTCATGATGTGAAAGATTTGAGTCCTTTAGAATGATTCTTGCAGCTCGTATTTGCAAGCGCTCCAATTGTTTTTATCTTGTATCAGATAAATTGTTCCATACAGAGTCAGTAGTCTAACTTTGGAAGAATCATAGATGTGATTGTATTGGGTTACCAACGTTAAAGGCGAACTGAACCCTAAATCAATCCGATGACTATACAAACTTGTATCCAAGAGAAATAAGTTCTGCTATTGTATTTCTTTGTGGTGCACGTCTAAAAAAAGAGGAAATACATTTCGAAGTTCAAAAATAGCCGATGCTCCGCTGATAAAGCTAGTTTGTGTGGCGGCTCAATTCAGTACTTTTTCCCCCGTATCGTACGTCATGCAAAGAAAGCACAATAGTGCGCAATTACGAGTCGTTAGTCCACCATTCAAAGCCGAGAAGAAAATGACAAAACTTATTTATTCCCCGTGTATATCGTACGTCTCAGATTACAGGAATAGAGCCGTCTGTACATAGCGGCGGTTGGGAGGAAGATTTGCAGATTTTCTTTCCTTTGACGCAAAACACAGTAAAATATATGTCGGTATGAGTCTTCATGTTTAGATCTACTCATTGAGCTAAAGTTGATTTTAGGCTTCAGTTCTCCTTTAGATAAAAGGACTTTACTTATTTTTTATAGACTCACTCAGCTGCCTCAACAGTCAGATTGTTTCTAAACCTGGTTAACACCCCTAACTGGCTAGATACCCTGCCTATTAATTTAATATCATGTTCCTTAAAAGTAAGCGACTCATCTAGATAAACACAGGTATTTATAATTGTACACACGCGGCAACACTTTGACATCTCCTAAGTGAACTTCCTCATTAACCTCTTCTGTCCTTGTTTGATTTAGTTTTTTGGGAGTTCCAAATAGTACGTACTCTGTTTTCTTGGGATGAAGGAATAATTCATTACCCATGCAGAGACTAGTCATATAATTTTGATAATTCACTGTTCAATACAAACAGTACGTCAGGGAGACTTGGAGCAGCATAATAAAAACCGGTGTCGTCCGCATACATTAGCACCTTTGTCTCTTGAAGACAAATTGGCAGATCCGTTATGAACAGGGAAAAAAGGATCGGGCCTAGGATACTCCCTTGTGGGACTCCTGAGAGGACTGGTTGGTCACTTGAGAGTAGGCCACTATGAACACTGACTGAGTGCGATCGGAAAAATAGTCTCGCATCCAATTAAGCTCGCCATCTTGTATGCCAAACAGTTCTAATTTCTTTAGAAACCTGTCGTGATCGATAGTCAAAGGCTTTTCGAAAGTCCACAAAAATAGCCCTTGTAATAAGTCCCTTGTCCATGTTTCTTCGTATGTTATCTGATAAGTAACTAGTGGCTGTTTGGGTTGAATGCTGCCTACGAAATCCGCACTGGAAAACTGAAAACACCTTTGCGCTCTCAAGATAATCAAAAATCTTCGACACCACTGGCAGTACCGAGATTGGCCTATAATTATAATTGGGCTATTATTATAATTATTGAGCTTTAGCTCTTGGATCAAATGTAAAGAAAATTAGTATATATAATTACATTTGTTTTATACTATAATTAGCAAAAAGGAGACTACGTAATGGTTTTGTGCAAAAAGTGACGTGAACTGTGCATGTGTCTCTAATAGCCCATGGCCACCAACCAATCATATCGGAACATGCGGCGCACACTGTTCATTGTATATCCACATTTCAAATAAACATACTTGAAGGGTTGGGTGCAACAAGCCTAGAACGTAAGTAACTCCTGATCGCATTCTAAATTCTCCCTTAGAAAACAAAGAATTTAAAGGTGAATTTAGAATGTGATCAGGAGTCGCATGCCCTTTTTGCACACAGCCCTTCACTTGTGGCAATGAAATAGCACTGATATTTGGCAGCAAATATATACGCCGCTTATCAACCTGTTCGGTCCGTACCGTACGCTATGGACCGCGTTTTTTTCTTCTTTTTTTATGGCCCAAGCGCGACGCGGGCCACAATATCGTAATGACACAAAGCAACTTGTTACGTATAAATGAATGCGTAAGAATTGTGCAGCACAAAATATATTTACATTTGCTTCCAAGATGTAATCAATGAACAGATTACGATACTCTGCTCATTCTACAAATTGTTTGAACTATAGCCACACAGTATGATCACAATATGAAGTTCATTGTCTTTATACACATCGCACTCACTGATGGGCAATCATTAGACATCAGAGGGTGGGTGTAGGGGGTTGCAACTCCGCTATGACTCCTGTAGATCACTATAAATAGCATTTCGAGTCTGTAGGTTTCCAAAAATTATCCCCCTCCCTCCTTCACTAAATCCTCGATCCGCCCCTGGACTAGCCTACGTAGCCAGGCGTTTGGGGAGAAGAAAAGTTGTCGCCCCATTCCCCTTCCCTTCTCACATCCCCCCCCCCCCCCCCCCCCCATATTCAGAGTACTCGACAGACTTCACCATCATACGCGTTGCCGATCAGAAGTGGTGGAAATTTGCACGAAATGATGGTGTCGAATCAGTGTCTCGAATGATTGTCTCAAACACTTAAAAACCGCCTACGCACGTAACACTACTGACATCCTAGTGTAATCAACTACAAGTCGATTCGTTTCGAGCGCTAGCCCTTTGTCAAAGCGAAAGAGGGACAGAATCACAAGTCGCATCACCTTCGTTATAATGATTTATCGCGTATACTCCACTTTCATAACTGCGTATTCCCGTTCCGATAGTTTATCCACAGGTACAGAAAACATGTTCTTTACCATGTGAAATAACATGTTGATATTAGTGATCTTGTGAAATTTGAGTGTTGTAGCTAAAAAGGCAATGATGTTAAATCCATTTGAAATTAGAGAGATTTGTATGAGAAAAACAACGGAGGCCTTTCTAGCCTCGCTTTCATGTTTTGCAGCATTAGAAATGACTGTAACTCAACAGCAATTATCTACATTGCTCTAAAACTACTAGTTTTAATGTGATCTTTCATGTGGTAGCATCAGTTTCGCTCTACAGATTAATCTTCCAAATTATGCAAATTAGGAGGCAGCCATTATGAAAGTGGTGTATAGATAAACAAACAAATAAATACCTAATAATGATATCATGATTCTAATGATGTACACTATTGTTCTTTGGTCAAACCACATGGCCACTGTCAGAGTCTGACTTCGAGTCCTGGACAAGGCATGAATACTCGCTATCATCATAGTTCACATCGATGTACATCTCGTCTTCTTGGTCCATGAGCTGCTCCAACTGGTTACGAAGGTCTGTGAAGGTTGGTCTGTCTTCTGGATTAGCGGCCCAACACGACAACATGATGTTATAGCTGACAACACAATGAACAAGGTGATTACTCGTTTGCTGATGCGCTGTACCCTAAAGTAAGTGATCAGTAATCATTATACTGGTGAGTTACGTCACAAGAAGAGGACACCGACAATAAATCAAAACTAACAAACGGTGGAACAGTCTAAGTGAAAACACTCTAGCTAATCTAATGCCGGACTATTTGTCATTTATTTATTTCAAGCAATCCTTACATTTCAGTACTGCATATATCCGGTTTCTCCATGCGGTAGCCATTCCTGAGCGTCTTGCACAAATCCTTCCCTGATAGCCCAGGATAAGGGCTTCCCCCTGCAGAAATAAGTCACAGTAAAAGTTCTTTGAAATCCTAAATTAAGATAGGAACGGCTGTATAGGGAAACTTAAGAGAAGCATATAATTATCTCAGAAGGTGCTGAATTTACAACGAAACTGCACTGGGCAAGGGATAGGAACAATGTTCTGTAATGGTGATTAGAATAAAATAATGCTTACCCAGTGTTATTATTTCCCAAAGAACGATTCCAAATGCCCAGCTGTAAACAACAAAAGAACAGTCTAAGCCACGTGTAAAATCATTTGCATCTCAGAGTAGGGTTGCATGGGGAAGCCTGAGATAACTGTTGCCAGATCTGACGATACCGTTCAATAATAAGGTGGGGTTTCTCGTGACCGGTCGTTTTTATTTTCCGTGACGTGTGATTTTTTTAAACTATTCTTCGTGATCCGTGCTCAACGGATTTCGCGCGACTCTCTATTTCACGTGATTTTTCAGTTTCCCCGAGACCTCCAAATACTTCGAAACTGATGGGAAATAAAGACAACACTTTTCCGATTTATAAAAACGTTTTTTTTTGTCACTATTTTGTATTTTTAAATCTTATTCGCGCTTAAAATGGAAATTCGATGATACGTTACTTGCTTATTTTCGTGATTCGGGAAAATGTTTTTTTTTTTATTCGTGATCCGCGATTCGTTATTTTTATTCTTCGTGACCGTGCTGAGACAATGAAGGATCAAGTGAAGCGCTTACATAGTCATGGATTTAAGGTGATATATGAGCAGGGATTGTCTGAACAGAGATTAATAAATGTAATTTATAGTTAAGCTCGGTACGAACCACTATATTCTTGGCAGGGAAAAAGGGTGAGAAACATAGCAGAACTAAAGAAATGCTTCCTTACTTCGATCCCTGTTATACTCCTATGTAAACTGATTTTTTTTTTCAACCTCCAAACAACATTGTTAATAAAGACCTCCTTAAATGAGGGCAACAAGTGGAGTAACTTCAATGACAAATGCATTTTTCTTCAAAAAGCCCGAACCTAGCCGCGAGTTAGTTTGAAGGGACCGCCAGTTGAAAATATCAGTGACCTTCCTCAGCCTGTTGGAAGGCTCACGAACACATCTTTCCCACGAATAAAGTTACATAAAGCATTAAGCTGTTCACATTTGAGATATGGGATTCCAAATTCGAGAGAAATTTCCTCTGCGACGGACTTTACACTTCGATATCTCATTTCAATCGCCATCTCGTTTTGACTTCGTTATGCATAAATAGCTAATTAACGAAAATTTGGAAGTGACGTCACGGACACGGTTTTGGGCTCTGAGTCGCAGACCCTACATGGGGAGAAACGGAAACGATGAAATCGCCGTTCTCCGTCAAGTAGGGGATGCTGTACGCAGGCTAATGCCGGGGCCATATAGGGGCGGGTATTGTAACAGCCAACTGTCCCCGATGGGCGGGGAAAAGATCAAAATGTAACACTGTATAAATGTTACATTCCCTGCTATGTCCCGGGGGTCGGGGGGCCGGAGTTTCTATTGACTAGTGCATTATGGTCAAGGTTGAGCAATGACATCAGGAACTCACCAAGCCTTAATACGTTTAAGGCTAACATACGTAAGCTAGATATCAAAAGCATGTTGGACAATAACTGTAACTGCTGTGACCTTTGCAGAGCATGAATCAATACCTGGACTGTTTTAGGAATACCTATGTATGTTACACAATATATATATTTTTAGTCTGCATTTATAATTAAGTATATATATTCTATTTTATTCATATCTATTTTTAATCATTTTACTATATACACTTTGATATTTTTAGCTAATAGGCTGGGTTAGTACATTAGATATGTTAGATTATGTTAGATAGCATAGTGTCCCCAATTAGCTTGTCAAAGCTAAATAACTTAGACACTTAAACAAAGTTTATTATTATTATTATTCATTAAGTTTTTGTTTCTATTTTCGCGGTTACTTACACGTCGCTTTGTGTCGTATGGATGTTCTCGAAGATCGCCTCGGGAGCCATCCACTTGAGCGGTAACTTGCCAGCACTGTGAGACTTGTGATACTCAAAGCTCTCATACACGTCCCGAGTGAGGCCAAAGTCCGATATCTTGACGAGATTATCCTCACAAATGAGGACATTACGAGCTGCAAGGTCACGATGAACGAATTTCCTTTGTGATAAATACTCCTGAAATATATAGACAACTGAAGCCGTCAGTATAGACAGGGTCGTAATGAAGTATGTGGGATCAGGGATCACAGACCCGGGATCGGGATCACAGGGCATGAGATCGGGATCAACTTATATTTTATGGGATCGGGATCAATACATCAGAATATGAACGGGCTCATTTAATTTTGGCTGGATCACGGATCATAAATTACTGGAAAATTGGGATCAGAGATCAAATTTCTGGGTAAAAATATGGGATCACTAGAGAAAAAATATACCTCGTTACAACCCTGGTATTGACCAACAGTAAGCTGTCAGGGCATCAGAGCGATATAATAATAAAAAACTCTGCGGAATTTCTAACGGGACCTGAAACAACCATAGGAGCTGATCAAAGTTAGGACCCGGCTAAACCACAGATTGGATTGGAATTTAGCATGTCGGCGATATACAACTGAAGCCGTTATAGGCCAACAGCCAAGTCACAAACGTATACATGCATCAGGAGTTCCGGACTTCCGGTTGGATCACACTGCATTCTGGGTAGGTGGGCTCAGAAAAGCCAGAGCGGCCATATTGGATTTGAGCGCAGTCGACTTGGAAACTTTATTAATCCCGTTCTAAAGCTTAAACATCGACTTAGAACTCCCAACTGAAGAATCTGTAAAGGTAAGATATTCCGTGTATTAGGTAGTAAGTTTTTGAACTTGCAAAGGAGCAAAAATTGACTGCACTCAAATCCAATATGGCCGATCTAGAAGTTGATGCCCACTTTTCTGAGCCCACCTACCCAGAATGCAGTGTGATCCAACCGGAAGTCCGGAACTCCTGATGCATGTATACACCAACACTCAAGCCGGGCAAACTGGTCAGAAACGTGGTCATATTTCGTTATTTTTTTATAGCAATCGGTTGCTTTATTACTGAACTTCCAGCTATTCAAAAATGGTATAAGATTCTCTTTCCCTCCCGCTGAATAACTGACATGATTGACTGGCGGAGTTAAGTTTTCGTTTTACACTCCACTCACTCGGCTCTTAATTCCACTTCCTTCCCTTTCTTATCAGTCGAGAAAACCAGTTTATGCCAAAGGCATTCCTTGAAGCACGTACCATTCCTACTGCGATTTGCCTGGCGAATGACATGAGATCGTTTTGGGTGATTTCCCTTGTATCGCGTTCCTCTTGTCTCGTGCGATCAGTCGCTGTAAGTGGGAAGTGAGCTTGGTTTATATAAATAGCAAGTCAGAGTGTTAAAGCATTATAACTGATCAAACAACTTTTCAGCTCATTAATTGATCTCATATAATACTTCAGGTGAATCTTACACGTGGAGAGTTCTAAACAAGCGTATTTGAGTGAAAGAAGGATTTGATAATAGCAGGGTTAGGAAATGATATACGAACGTAATATAACAATGTGAAGATGAAACTTAGAAAGACATATAAATAATGTAAAATAGTCAATACAATACACCGTAAAAAGGTCAAACCGGCGAAAAAACTGTCATGTTTTCTTCGTACGTGACTAACTAACCTGTCGCGTCGTTCTCGTTATTAGATGGGGTGAGCAGGATAGCAGAAGAACTGCGTTTGTTGTTGTTGGTGGATGTTGACGAGTCACCAAAGACAGCAACCCAGCCATCGTTATTGTTCGCCACACTGGTCCCAGGCCAGAACGACACCTGTGGTTCAGCTTCTGTTACAAGGATGCAAATGTCCTCCCTTTTGATATCTTCAGGGCTTGCTAGAAGCTCTTGAGAATTGTCGCGATTTCCCAAAGAATGCCTGAAGTTTGTCAACAGAAAAGACGAGCCATGCTTACTACCTGTTTCAGCAAGGTTACGGCACTGTAGTTGTTACTCACCTGGCAGGTGATCCAATGAGAGGTTTCTTTACAGGAGTCAGTGGTGGTGACAGACCTGCAGTCATAACAAACTCGCTGTCGTCGTCAAAGAGTGATGAACGTCTCGACCCTATATCAGACGTCAGTTTGTTAGTTTCCATGTTGAAACTGTGGCCCAGGTCACGTCTTGCTGATTCATTGCAGTAGTCACTTCCAACAGACGAGGCAGCAGACACGGCAGGAGACACAGTAGAAACAGGGTGACAGTTACATGCACCGTGACAAAGACAACTGGAACAATTAAAGAACAGTTAATACGTACTTTTAAAGTAAACTAATTGATATGCTATTTGTTGTGCATGTATCTTATTCCTTTTGAGTGGCATGTACGTAATTAGTTTTCCAAATCATTTTCTTGTTAATTGACGACACCCGATGTTTTTTTACGCAGCCCCACCCCGACAAAAGCGGAAAAAGAAAAGTTTGAGTGTACACGAGCTAGGACGTGACAGATCCCAAGTTGAGCAGGTTTCATAGATAAAAGTCTCACCTTAGTGCGGGGTCTCCGTTGTTGGTCGCTCCGATTGAAGTTTTGGTAGTGCAGTAAGTAAGAGGAGAGAGACAGCTTGCTGGCGAAAATAAAACGTTGAGATTAAACACATTAGCCTGCGAATACAGCCGTGGGCCACGTTTTGATTGTGGTTCCCGATACGAGATGGCTGTATTCGCAGGCTAACACAACATCGGCAGCTGAGATTGAAGGCATTTGGAAAATGCTTATTACATCAGTCTATAAAAAAAATCACAGACCCCAATAATAGCCGCAATAACTCACCGCAACCATTATCGACAAGATTTCCCTCCGACTTGGTTCGATGAGTTGTTTTCTTTCGCTGTGAGGTTAAATATGACAATAACAATCGATAGACTGAAGCAAATACGTGTTTCAGTCAGTGACACTAGTACTTTTATAGTAGTATTATGCGCAGCCATGCTCGCTAATTGTAGTATCTTGTGTTTATGAATGGTTAATACTGACACTAACTGACTCGTGCGGTAACGTATTATACGTCACGCAAGGCATCACTATAGCCACATTCACGACATTGTAACTGACTTGCGGTAACGTATTATACGTCACGCAAGGTATTATTATAGCTACATTCACGACATTGTAACTGACCCGTGCGGTAACGTATTATACGGCGCCACATTCGCCACACGTCTTCACATGCACATGTCACTACACGTCACCACATGTCACTACACGTCACCACATGTCACCACATGTCACTACACGTCACCACACGTCACTACACGTCACCACATGTCATCACAAGGCACTACACGCCATCTCACCTCGTTGTTGTTCAGCTTCCTGGATAGACTGGAGAAAGACCGGAGTCGAGCCTTAGGGCTACCCGTGAAGCCTGGGCCGAGTTTGTAATGCGGGTGTTTCTTGTTCTGTGATGATTGGTGGAAATATATTTAGTAATAACAATAGTCACTGACAATAATAACAATAATGATAATGATACTAGTAAACCCAAGAGGACTGCGGTAAACTGATTCAGCAGTGCTCCCATAGCTACATGTAGATAACAATTCTATAAACAGCCTACATACTTCTTGGTTTTCACATCAGTCCCAGAATTGAAGGTATGGCTGTTACTGGTCCAAATCTGGCCTAATCTCACCTAATCTGGCCTAATATCACCTAATCTTGTCAAATCTTGCATGAACAGCTAACTGAATCTCGCCAATTCTGGACATACAAAATACATTTCCCGCCTAATTAGCTATTCAGTAGCTAATTGGTTCCTCGCTTAATCTCGCAAAACTCCGTCTAATCTAACGGCAAGATTTGGACCTATAACAGGCCTTCATGGAATAACATATATTTGACCAATATTTCGGCTGGCACGGGCAACCTTCTTCAGGGTTTACAAGTTGTGGTAAATATATAAACCATTGCAAACACAAATAGCTTTTTTCAATTAAATCATTTGGTAAGAAGAGAGGACGTCCTTACCTTGTCCCTTATTAACCGTAAATAGTTCCTGAGATCTCCATACGGACAGTACTCAGTTATAAGACACAGGTACCCTCCCTGAGTAACACAGCCCAGCATACTAACGATGTTCAGGTGTTTCCCGAGCTGCTTCATCATCTCGATCTCCGCCAGAAAGCCGCGATGGTCTTCAGCGGTTACCATGGCTGCAGGAGACAGATCTCATAAGACATATTCAATAACGACTAAATGTAGACGTAATAGAACAAGTATTATCACTGGGACCCCATGCATATACAATAGCCTTAAAGCATACTAGTTACGTAACGTTGGCATGCAGAACTAGAATTCGGTCTGAAGGAATGTGTTACGTAACCTGTTCACGCCTTCCTCTTCTAAAGAGTCACGCCTTGTATCATATCATAAGGCATGTTTAGTAACTTGTCAACAGGACGTGTAGATGGGCCACTAGCTACCCGCTCTTTACCGCTTCGCACTGATCCTTCCCGTATCTTGGTATAACCATATTGACATTGTGGGTGGGAGTTCCCAGTGAGAATAAAGAACTAACTTGATAAGTCTGAGAATTTAAAGTCGTGGGTGATCATCGCAATAGAGTAGTGACTCGACAGACAATGACAGGGTCGCCACTGAAGTCTTTACTTTTGTTTGTATATCACAGGTTGTAAAACACACACAAACCTATGCTAATTACCTTTGAGCTTCTTGACAGCTACTACTACCTCCTTTTGTTCGGGATACCCTGGCAAACCCACGATGGTCGCCTTGGTAACGCTACCAAAGGCGCCCGAACCAATCTTCTCGCCGAATGCTATTGCAGTGTATTCCACTTCCCACTCGTCAGGCGTAGGAGGAGGAGCCAGAAGATCGCCAGACCTCAGGCTGTGGAGAGGTATTAGAAGTTTGACATATAGGATGATATGATAGGAAATGGGTAGGACATGATAGGAAATGGGTAGGATGTTATGTTATGATAGGAAAGGGGTAAGATGGTATGTTATGATAGGAAATGGGTAAGATGGTATGTTATGATAGGAAAGGGGTAAGATGTTATGTTATGATAGGAAAGGGGTAGATGTTATGTTATGATAGGAAATGGGTAAGATGTTATGTTATGATAGGAAAGGGGTAAGATGTTATGTTGTGATAGGAAAGGGGTACGATGTTATGTTATGATAGGAAATGGGTAAGTCGGGGTGGCGCAGTGGTTAAGCGCTTCGTCTCTCACCTCTGTGGCCCAGGTTCGATTCTAGGACACGGCGCCATATGTGAGTTCTCGCCCTTGCTCCGAGGATTTATCTCCGGGTTCTCCGGTTTTCCTCCATCCTCAAAATCCAACACGCTAAATTCAAATTCGATCTGTGGATTAGCCGGGTCCTGGCTTTGATCAGCCCCCATGATTGTTTCAGGTCTCGTTTTTTTAAAAAAGCTTATTTTTGGATATGAATATAATTATAGAACACTTTATACTTTAGGGCTTTAGTTCTTCTCCCCAGGGGGCTCCCACGATCCGCCCACTGTCTCTGCATAGCATGACTTACCCCTCCTCTATAATTTCATCTCGTAGTTGTCTTCTTATAGCCGTGGCGTCACGAGCTCGTCGTTTGTTGTGGATGTACTTCCCTCCTCCAAGTGTGGGAACTAAAACCAGCACCAATATGCCGAAAATGAGCAGATACACCGTCCCATTATCGCGCCCCTCCAAATATGTCGTCAAGATTGTTATGTTGTTTGCCACTGTAATGTTACGAGTTGGAATGGGAGGATGGGATGGAATGGATGGCGTGGGTGGAGTGGATGGAGTGGGTGGCGGAGGAGTAACCGGCACTGAGAAATAAATAAATAAATAAATAAATATTCTATCTCGTGGCCGAAACATGTACTCGAGGGTTCGTTAACGTGGATCGTTATCTGCTTTTCCAGTTGTTTTGATGGTGTGTAAGTTATACATTCCTTGCTAGAACTGCTTGAAGTTAGAATGTGTGTAAGGGTAGGCAATATGTGTATACGCTGTCATCCACTTGTTTTTAACAAATTAATAATGATCGATGATTATTCAGTAAAGTAGCATGTGCTAGTATACTCTGGTTAACTTACATTTGGTAGTGAACCTCAGACTGCTTAACTTCCCGACTCCCCCGCGAGAATAGGCAACAACCTAAACACAAACTAATAACCGTTACTCACTACTGATAACAATGTCTGGCATTTTATGTCGTAGTTGGATTTATATACGATTCCTTCTGGGGTGTCATCGGCCACTTAGATTTAAGCCTTTCAAGTTTCTTGTAATGGGAAGTGTTCGATCACACAGCTCTACTTTCACCTGTCTTATTTTGTTATTCGTTACACTATGTTATGCTATCTTTATATAGATTGGCCATGGTCTGCTCGTACTGACCGTCACAACGTAGAGAAATCCTGTGTCTACACGAAGTTCGCAATATACATACTCAGACATGTTTGCCTGTGAAGAATAAACAACTGATGTTAGAGTTGATGCTAACCAGAAACATTTGTCAGGCAATGGCATTACTACGGCGTATTACTGTCATTCTATACATGGGATACACAAGGACGTGCGTTTTAACTTGCGCCTCCAGCTTTATACGTGTTTGCATTGGTTATATAATAAAATAATACAGTTTTGCGTTTAATTGCATCAACATTGACCTGAAGCGACAAACTGAATGGTCGGATCCACCACTCAGTTGGGTGCGAATAAAATCGAGTTGCCAAACAGTTTTACTATCAAGCACTGCACCTGTTTTCTCGATTGAAATTGGGCAATAACCCGGGGGTAGGGGTGGCAATAACCCGGGAGGTGGCAATAATCCGGGGGAAATAATAACAACGCTCGCTTACTGCCATGGAAAGCCGGTTAACGGAAGAAAAACTTTTCAAATGGCATGGAACGACCTTGTGTTAAAACTTCGCGCAAAAACAAACATGACCTCGTTGTGCAAGTATGATGCGTTGAAGTTGGCTTACATAAGTTATGTTAACGCGGTCTACGTGAGAATTGGTCATCGGGCCATGAATGAACGGAATCTTTTTCCACCATATCTTGTAACCCAGCACATGAATCACTCTGGCTGCGTACTTGGGTGATTGCCATGACAACATGGCCAGGGACGTCCCGTTACCAAGGTAACGCCTTGATATGACCGTCAGGTTACGAGGCCGACCTGGCGCTGGGGAATGAAAAGCAAACAACTCTACAATTCTTCTATTTTAATATTTTTGTTGTGCTAAATTAGAGGAGAGAGAAAAACATTCGTTCGATCAGTATTTATTTTGCAAAGTACATTGTGTTGGTGTCGACCTGGACATTACATCATATTGATGACGTGACTTTTTACGTACCACAAATGGTGAACAAGACATCATGGCATCCTATAGGAAACAATTTCAACCGTTAGAAAATAAACCGTATTAGTTATAACGTCGTAACGAAGTGCAAGGGACTGGAAAATAGATTCGTTATATCGAGGATTCGTTACAAACGACTCCCGGATATCACGCTTTTCCAGCAAAAGCACTAAAATGCTTGGTTAACGTTGTATCCGATAACTCATCTCATAGAGATTTTTCAACCTGCTGGCAAAGGTGGTTGCCATGGCGACGGATCCTGTGACCTTTGAACTTATTTCAAAGAAAATATGATATAAGGCTTCGAGAGGAACCTAAAGCGCACAAAGGTCAGAAATTGGAATGTTTGTAATAATGCAGTTTGCAATGTAGTTTAATCAACTCAGTAGAATACTTGGAAAATGCCTATTAAATTAGACGCATATATATAGGTTAGCCTAGTTCTTAAGTTAAACATTCCCAAATACCAGCAAGAAGATGGGCTATTCATAACTCTGCGTATTGTTGTAGTTTCGCGTTTTGCACCTTCTCGCTGGTATTTATTAATTGTTTAACTTAAGAGGCTAATCCTGTATACATGCGTCTGTAGCCATTGCATTCAGCGGTAATTTTCGAATACTAAACTGGACTATTTGCCTTACCCTTAAACACGTCACCCTTTCTTGATGGATTAAGAATGTATATACTAACAGTGATTCACTCGCAGGAAAATACTCGCCATGCCAAAGCCGTTTACCTTCCTCCCAAAATGTCTTAAATTAAAGTTCGAAGATCACATTGCACGTTTCCATGGAAAGTGTCACGAGAAAACATTCGCGTTGTGACTTTATCGAATCTGTCAAAGTTTTAAGAAAATAGCGTACAAGCATGAAAACATAGACCACGCCCACTTGTTTAGCGGCGGCCATCTTGGAAAATGATGAGACTCAGGCAGGTACTTTTGCTATGTACTGGATGCAAGGACCAATTCGGACGAAGTGCAGGAACCGGATCACCTTGGATGGGATCTAATCAGCAAATATATACGAATATCAAGGCAAGATGAAAGGCTGATTGTACGGTTACTGGGAAATATATATAATTACTACCGATATTTCGGTTGGCACGGCCAACCTTCTTCAGGGTTCACAAGTATATGGCAAGAAACCGTTAGTTACCAATTTTGAAAACATGAATGTGAGACTAGGAGATAAAATTACAAGCGATGAGTAGGCGTGATAGAAAACTAAGATAAATACAATTCCATAGTAGAGACTGAGTACTATAAAATTACATTTCTTCCTTTCTATTCATGCCTTTAGGTTCTAATGTTTGTCCTTTATCAATAAGAAATGCCTCGCGAGCCTTGCGTACGCCATCTCTATTAGAGTGGATGAGTTCTAAGGGAATTAATTGCATGTCATTAGGGCAATGGTTGTTAGTAAGAAAATGATCCGAGACAGCAGTAGCTTTAGATTTGTTAGTAGGTTTGTCAACAGGGCGGCGGTGTTCATTAAAGCGATCTTTAAGGCGACGCTTAGTTTCTCCTATGTATTGAGCATTACAGCGTAATGCTACACGAGACGATTTTTAAGAACGAGTTTTTCCAACCATTTAAATGCATGTTACGCGAGACAACTTTTAGCACAACATTGATGCGGCTACAGGTATGTTACATGGGACAATTTTTAGCGCAACATCTTAGCTAGTACCTAGGCTCCTACTCCAACACCCTCGTTAATAAAATGGCGGACGAGTTGAGTCTTTGCTTGCTTCCGTAGCCTCGTTTCCGTGGGCGTAGTGAAGAACCGAGGTTTCTGGGACGACATTGCGCGAAAATTCAACGGCGAGGGTGTTACACGAAGCAACTCCAACAAAATTCGGCCAACAATGTTGCAGGTTTTTAAGGTAATTCCAAAACTTGCAACATGTTGCCGCAACGAAGATTCCGTTAAAGTTCGTCCAGCGCGCCATGTTACACTTTGTTGACTTTTCGTGCAACAATGTTGCAAGAAAAATCGTCGTTAAAAATCGTCACGTGTACCATCACTTTAATAGATTTCGTTATAACCTGGTTCATTATATCCGGGATCTAATCCATACAAATTACTGTAATTTTGTCGGGCTGAAAAAGGGTTGTTATATCAGGGACTTTGCTGTAGCCAGGTTTCACATGACTATACATCGCTATGGAAAACAGGATTGCCAACGAGGCGTTGTACATTTAGTATTCGTGTCAGTGCAGTGGATAGAAAATAAAAACTACGCGCACGTTTGGTACAGTAAACACCAGCGAAAGGGGGCAGATGAATGTGCAAAAGAACTGTGGATTTGCAGTCTACCATGGTGCATATATCACCATGTTCTCGCGAGCGTCCGGTCAGTGCTAAAATCAAAAGTCCTGTAAAAACCGAATGAAGAAGAAGAGCCAAACATCTTGCGAAAGTATGTATTATATAATAATTAGTCCGAAACGCACGCTCTGATTGGTCAAGAGCCGTGTGTTATTAGAGGACACACACATGGATGACGTCATGAGCGCGCGCAACCAATTTCTCAACTCGTTTTGCTTTTTCATAGTTTTAGTTTGCGATTATTATATAAAACAAATAGATTCTCTTATAGATGCACAGATGACGCAAAACGTGAAGAGAACATCAGTTACTCGACTGCATCTCGTGGCGCACTTCTTTGTTCTCGTCACGTTGTGACGTCATCTGACTACAGACGTAGTAAAAGCTATGACGACAATTCTGTTACGTTTTACTATTACCGTTTGTAAGAATTAAACTTGCTTGTATTAAAAGCTCTTGCAATTTAATAAATAAGTTAAGCAAGTTTTGGTTTTACTAAAACCATTGTATAAACAAACTGAGTTTGTACTAAATTGCATGTCAACCTACGTGGAGTACGAAACGATATGATCTTTAGTTTATCCTCATCATCTGGAGGCCGATCTAAATCCACTGTGGAATATATCTGTAAAGACAAGAAGTTCAAATCGAGGCAGTAAATATAGAGATTGATTTACCTCCAGTTTGCATGTAACACAATTAAGGCAACATAATAAGTATGCACTGGACTGGTAATCAGGAAGAATATTTGTACTTACATCAAGTGTATAGTCTGTATTAAAAGCAAGGTTGTTCATGGTATATGTGAAGTGAGGACGAATCGGAATTCTGAAATGAAACGAAACACTAAGAGATAGGGGAGAACCGAGTTTTGTGCGACATTTCCTTACAAACCTATCACAAATCGGGTTCCAGTAAGCGTTCAGTTTTCTAAAACACGCATGGCGAACTCAAATTTGAAATTCAAATTACAGAACAGCAAATAACAAGGCGAGTTATCTTTGATTTAAATTAAAAGTCAAACTGGAAACAAAATGACCGACATAGGAACAATTATAATTATAGTCTGCCAATTTCGTTTATTAAGGAATCAAATTTCAATGACGTCATTTAAGGGATAACCTAATTATAGTTCCTTTTGCTCTGCTTTTATGTCAGCTCCACTTAGGGACGGACCATTAGAAAAGTTATGGGGGGGGGGGGGGGGGGGGGGGGGGGGGTGGGGGAATTCCAAAAAAAAAATCCATACGAGGAAAAATTATCAAAAAAAATATCCATGCAGAACCAGCAGCACAGAAAAAAAATTCCTACATGGAGGGGGAGAGGCAAGGCAGAGGCCAGGGACTGCACAAATATATAGGGATGCCATCAACTGCAAATGGTTTCTTTCTATCACTGTTTTTGTTGCAGCAACTCTTTTGTGAGAGGTACACATATGTATCCTTTGATTTATCCACTATTAAAACCAGCAGAAATTTACATAATTTTTCGTCTCTCAAAAATATTTGTTTGAATGGAATTTTCACTGGTCTCGCTATGAGCTTGAATCATAAACAATCATTTGCCATGCAAAGTAATGCAGATGTACACTTTTATTGGTATCAATATTAAAGTATAACTTTTAATATGGGCACGCTAGCCCTGATGCCCTGATTTAAAAAATATTCACAGGAGCATGGCTCTTAAAGTTTACTTCAGGACAAGAATTATTAAGTCATATCAAAATCATTGCACACAGAAGAGGACATTTGCTATTGGTCATCGCTTTGAAGTAAATGCGATTTTATTTGAGAGAGAGAACAACTTCAGTCGCATTACAAGTTTATAATGTGGCTTATCTGTTGATACCAGAACTATACGAAGGAGAATTCTCTGCTTTCGTTTGAACGCTCCAAATTCTCTCCTACTGCAGCTCCCGCCATACCAAAAGTCACACAAGAAAAATAGTACGAAATCATGACGAAATAGAACTTTAACAGTGATTTGTACCACTCTAAACTTGAGAAACCTCAATGTTCTATACAGCAGAATACTGCAAATTTATTCTACTATCTGAATTCAGCGGTAAGTATTCAAGCTATACCCAGGTAGTTCCTAAACCAGTAACGCCTTGTAAAAATTCACTTTACTCGCGAAAGCAAATTCAAATTTGTACGGTCGAAATCTTAATATAACGTCGAAATACCCCGCTTAACGCACAACGGACGTTAAGGTCAGACCCCCTCCCCCCTTAACGTCCACCCATTGTTTTATGCTTTTACAAAGTCAGAAAAAACAGTAATGAAATACACGGGAGTTCACTTATAAACAAAGTATAAAACAAGCTTACAGCTTTAATAGCTGCAACTGTACAGTCAGTCAGTACCTCTTTTTATTTTTTTTATTTTTTTATTTTATTTAATAGCTTAACTCAGGCTGAGAAACAGACTCTAGGTCCAAACAAGCTCAGCCTGAGACGTACGAGCTCATTTCGGACCTTGACTAAAATACTCATTATGTCACGACTATAAAACTGAGTTTCACTTACCTGGAGGTTTGACTGAGGTATTTCATGATACTTCTAATCAAAAGACCTTGTTGAAATTTCCGGGAAATTCAACAGAAATTGCGCTCTATGTAGATCTAGCTGACTGGAAACGTTTGATTAAAAAGTGTACTGATGAAAATGTGTTTGTTCTGAATGCCCCACACTAACGTCCATGCCCTTACCCCCACCCCCTAAACGTCCGTTGTGCGTTAAGCGGGGCATTTCGAATATGTCGACGGCCCCTAATCACTCCAACTGACAGTTATCAGTTGCAGATTAGATATTACTTAACTTTGATTTGAAGGAAAGTGGAAATCATATATCATTTTATTTGTTTTATAAGGCAAAATAGCTCCCAAATCTATGTATTTTTGAGTGAAATGACTGGGCCGATAATTGAAGTGAGTCACCGGTTATCGATATGTAGGCTTTTGTACGCAATAACTTTGATATGCAAAGGTAGCTAATTTTGAATAGATTAGTACATAAAATATATAAAAAAAAAAACGTGCATGAGATCGTAGCCGGAAAAAAATTTGCTGCACAGCAAACTGGAGTAATTGTAAGTATCAAATATCTGATAACTGAAAAACAAACTGGAGTAAAAAAAAATGCATGCAGCTTGAGAATCCCCCACCCCCCCATAACTTTTCTAATGGTCCGTCCCTTAGGGACGGACCATTAGAAAAGTTATCACTAATGGTTTCCTTCTATCACTGTTTTTGTTGCAGCAACTCTTTTGTGAGAGGTACACATATGTATCCTATTAAAAGCAGGAGAAATTTACATAATTTTTCGTCTCTCAAAACGATTTGTTTGAATGGGATTTTCACTGGTCTCACTATGAGCTTGAATCATAAACAATCATTTGCCATGCAAAGTGATGCAGCTGTACACTTTTATAGGTATCAATATTAAAGTATAACTTTTAATATGGGCACGCTAGCCCTGATGCCCTGATCAAAAACACATTTTCACAGGAGCATGGCTCTTAAAGTTTACTTAGGACAAGAATTATTAAGTCATATCAAAATCATTGCACACAGAAGAGAACATTTGCTATTGGTCATCGCTTTGAAGTAAATGCGATTTTATTTGAGAGAGAGAACAACTTCAGTCGCATTACAAGTTTATAATGTGGCTAATACCTGTTGATACCAGAACTATACGAAGGAGAATGCTCTGCTTTCGTTTCAGTAAACGCTCCAAATTCTCTCCTACTGCAGCTCCCGCCATACCAAAAGTCACACAAGAAAAATAGTACGAAATCATGACGAAATAGAACTTTAACAGTGATTTGTACCACTCTAAACTTGAGAAACCTCAATGTTCTATACACCAGAATACTGCAAATTTATTATTCTATCTGAATTCAGCGGTAAGTATTCAAGGTTTGACTGAGGTATTTCATGATACTTCTAATCAAAAGACCTTGTTGAAATTTCCGGGAAATTCAACAGAAATTGCGCTCTATGTAGATCTAGCTGACTGGAAACGTTTGATTAAAAAGTGTACTTCTATTGATGAAAATGTGTTTGTTCTAAATGCCCCACACTAACGTCCATGCCCTTACCCGGGGCATTTCGAATATGTAGACGGCCCCTAATCATTCCAACTAACAGTTATCAGTTGCAGATTAGATGTTACTTAACTTTGATTTGAAGGTAAGTGGAAGTCATATATCATTTTATTTGTTTTATAAGGCAAAATAGCTCCCAAATCCATGTATTTTTGAGTGAAATGACTGGGCCGATAATGGAAGTGAGTCACCGGTTATCGATATGTAGGCTTTTGTACGCAATGACTTTGATATGCAAAGGTTGATAATTTTGAATAGATTAGTACATAAAATATTTTCAAAAAAAAAAACGTGCATCAGATCGTAGCCGAAAAAAAAATTACTGCACAGCAAACTGGAGTAATTGTAAGTATCAAATATCTGATAACTGAAAAACAACGGTATAAATGAAGGAATTCAATGTTATAACTCAATTCATGCTCAACTCATTAGCATAACGCCCTTAAATGACGTCATTTCAAGGATTTGTAATGCTTTTTATAGCAATGCTGTACGACCATAAATCGCCCAAAACTAGTTGAACAAGATTTAAAACACTTAAAGCGTCCAAATAAATGATTTCTGTCTAGGGCTTATAGGCACTTTAACATGCGAAATTTTGAGGGTTTAAAATCAAACAAGCCATCGAAGGAAGCTAGTTGTCTATTAAAGACTTTGGATGTATTTTATAACTGATTAGAAACTCTGTAGCCTTAACTGAAATTTTGTTTTAATGTGTTTGATTTGAATTTCGCGCGATAAGCAATCAGTAGGATTGCTTAAGCGGAGCATCACACAGATGTTCACTCCACAAAGGCCTGTTTAATCCCTTCAAGTGCCTATAACCCTCTTGCAATTTTTATATCTATGAACCTTCGAAATTTTTTGAGTACTTCTGTGAAGAAAATTTTGGTTTAGAGAGAATACCAAGAGACCATAATAGAACTGATCTCCGTACCCTATGATAGTCTGCGCCAATCTATTTTTGGCTCAGTTGACGTCACGATGCTATTTTAAGATTCGGTTCCAGCTCCTTATGGATTTTCATCGCTCCATCTCATGAATTCAACCTTGATTTCAACAAAGAAAGAGAGGCGATCGCGATGGATGCGAAGCTTCAAAACTCTGAATTATGGCTCTGAATTATGTGTTGCTCCATAAACTTACTACCCGGACTGGTATGGGACGGATCTGACCTGATCTGACTTGAAGACTCGATAAAATGAAGTTTGAATTTAATTAATATAAGCTACGGAGTGTAATTTGAAAACCCGTTTAAAATATTGCCGTTTGGATTTGACTGGGAAACTGTAGGCTGTATTAAGCCAGACCCGTAAGAAATTCGGATGTGACCTGGAAGCCATGAAAAGAAACTAGAGTGACCTGAATTTCGTGAAACTATCAAAGGAAATGAAGCCGTATTCCATTCAGTTTGTAGCCGGATTGGCGAGCATGGAAAGTCTTCCAAAAATTAGAATAAATTAACAATCCCGTATCATTGTTATTGAAACTTCGCTTACCTTATAAATACTCGTTCCCTGTAGTTCATATTCATGTATAGCTAGATAACATACCTAGGGAACTGACCGGATTATTTGCTCTATTTCACCAGGCTAATAATTGTAGAAACGTTCAGTTTATAGCAAGCAAGCACGCATCGACTTTTGATCACAATTTTGCGAAATTATAAATCCAGTTAATCTGAAACACTGACTGACTGAGTTTGGAATTATTGTAAACAGACGCTTACAATTCGCTAAAGAAATTAGAAATATAACCTATAATATCGTAAATAATCGGACATGCTTTTGCAACACCGTAATCAATATGAATCTGTAGAGTAACTGTCGTGAAAGTAGAAAATTGTGAATGCTTTGATTACTGAGTAAAACACTGAATGCATTCTTCTGCTCTCGCCGCCCGCTGGGCCATTCAGACACGTGACACCCACCACAACCAATCGGATAGAATGGTCAAAATAGTCCAACTAATTTATGCAAGCTAAAAATAAATCGGCGCAGACTATCATGGGGAGAGACGCTAGTATGGGGGATCGGTTCTCTTAGGTGATGGTCTCTTGAGAATACTCAATGTTCTACGCTTGTTTGAAATCGTGTAAATTTGACCTTTCCTGACCCATGACCGCGTAAGTAAAAGCCTGGGTCGATTCCTAAGTAGACGTCAACTCATTATTGTCATCAATGCATTATTCTCCATGGCGCCTTTCTATCACAACAACATCGATGCATAGAATATATACACAGTTTGTCAGTTGTTAGTAAAGAAAAAAGTCATTTTAGTCAACAAGTGATGTATTTCTTCAAATGATTGGAAAGCCGAATTAAAATTATATGACGTCTATCAAGAATCGACCCAGGCTTTTACTTACGCGGTCATGGGTCAGGAAAGGTAAAATTTACACGATTTGAAACAAGCGTAGAACATAAAGTATTCACTGTAAACCAAAACTTTCTTCACAGAAGTACTCAAAACGTTTCGGAGGTTCATAGCTATAAAAATTGCAAAAAGGGTTAAAGGCACTTTAAGCTCTGTGAATGGGTGATCTACCTCACGGATAACTGATAATTTCCCGTCCTTTGGAGTTTCTTCTCCTCCCATGTGGCGCCAGTTAAGACGATAGTCGCATGGTTTACCTGAGAAGACAATTGAATTTAAAAATTACATTCTTGATCATCTGGAAAGTAAGCACGAGGCGCAGTGGGCAATCAGTATTATTGCCTACTTCACTTGCCGTTTAAATTAATACTCGGGCTAATAGCAACAAACGCCTAACCTAAATGCACTTATAAATGCGAATTCCAATAAGGCGACAGAAAATAGCTCGCACCTTTAAAGAATAATTCTTTAGGATCGAAATCACTGACTCGACAAACTTGTGTACATAGTTTAGATCGGATTTTTATATATTAGTTTTATTAACACGTGCGCGTTTCAAACGAGTTTTTAGCCCCTAGGCGTTACGTACTAAATAAAAGATTGATTGATTGATTAATTAATTAATAAATTGATTGAGAAAGTTCGTAAGAAACGTTACAACTCAGCGATTTATTGTACGACATCCAGAGCTGTACATCCCTGTCAGTAACAGTAACTTCTTATCATTTTACTATGTACAATTAAACGTTGTTGTGATGAAATTGTAAATACGTATTAGTACATAATATTTTTAATGTTGAGACAATAAGTGAGATGGTTTTACTGACTTGGTTGTGGTGGCTTCCAAGTGACGACAGCCGATAATTTATTGCCGTCCTCGTAGAATGTAATGTTGTCATGGTAACTGACGGGCTGAAGGGGCATGCGGAAACCTACAAGTTAATGATTATAATAATAATGTCAGCTCGGATCCCTGAAAGATAATCAGGACTATGAAACTGGAAAATGCGATTATAATCTTACTCATGAAGAAAAATAGCTTGTTGGAGCATGAGAACTGTCGTATCTGAACACGCGTTTTTACGCGTGTTCCTCTCAGTCGCTGCACGCACTCGTGAGATATCGAGTTGAATATTCCATATCTCCGCGCGCTCACTGACTCGCATTATTCTCTATTTAATTCTCTTTTCAGCAATTCTTTCTCAATAGAAGATCAAAGCCGTTATTTATTCTTTCCTTTCAGGACAATTGTTCATACCCAGACATTATTCCCTGTCACTTCAAAAACCAACCATTTCCATACTATGGGAAAGCCATGGAAAACCAGGGAAATACCGAATTTCCTTCGTATTTCCATACTATGCCGGAAATTGGTTGTGTTTTTTTCCAGTGTGTATTTCACTGATATAGTCATGAAATGAACTCCGCCTCTCCCACAGACCTTTAACTGACATATGTGGAAAACGTGCAGCCGATAGAACGGATTGCGAGGTTCACCCATCACTTTCTAACCAGACTTCCAAAGGACAGCTATTAGACCAGTTCGCGGTTAATTCCGACATTTTGAATGGGGTGTAAACATGGCGCGAAATACAGTGTTTGTATGGAAATCCGATGCCAAATAAAATCCGTAAAATCGAATTTCTGAAATATTTCTGAGGGATGTAGGTGTGCTGGGAAGCGTGAATCGTGTTTTCAGTTTTCCATACATTTGTCTGTAAAAACGACTCAAAGTTCGCGGGACTTGCCGAAGCGGCTCGGTAAATATCCACCACTTCGGCGAATAATTGTTAAATATATTGTGACACCGAAAGTAAGGCTACACAATTCAAGATGGCGGACATGGTACTCTGAATGCTTTCTCTTGCACTTTAGCCAATGGGAAATGAAAACAGAAGAGTTCTGGAGTGATTTAAAGATAGAAAGTTTAACTATACATTATTTACAAGTTCGATAATGAACCGATCAAATCGAAACATCAACATTCGGGGCATTTGAACTTTTCGAGTTTGGATTGTTCAAATTTCCCTCCCCCGAGCCAAAAATGTTGTTCAAATGCCCCATCCCACGGTCCTATTAAGCGATCACATGCCCCTACCCCCGGTACATCGTATTAGTTGTGACACCGCATTTTGTTTTTAACAGACTTGTTAAAATTCCGCCACCCCTCCCATCTGGTGTCAAATTCCCTACTCACCGGGCACAGAAACGAGTCAAATGCCCGGGGTATGGCCGGGGGAGGCATCAGTGTTGATGTTTCGATTTGATCGGTGCATAACTAGTCTCAAGTTCTCTAATTTTAGTAGAAACCTGAAAAAGGGTACTAGAAACTGACACGAGAGGGCGCTACAGAAAAACGAGAGGGCGCTCGAATAAAACGAGAGGCCGAGCGCCCTTTCGTTTAGGCCTAGCTAGAACATTGTAAGTGTTATGGTACGGTTATGGTTTGTGTTAGAGATTGGCTTTGACTCGGTCTATTGAGCAGGAGCGCGTCACTCTGTCTAGCCAACCCATTGTAACCGGTGACCTCCTTCGCAGGCGTTCGTTGCCAGGAGTCTACATACCTGGTGCACCGAAAGGGTATTGAAATTCACTGCGATACCACGGCTGACTGATGTCTAAAGTTCTGTTGTTAAGCCGGGCCTTTGGCACCACGAGTCCCTTGGTTGTCACCATGACAACAGCAATTTGAATGGGGGAACCGAATACCTTGAAGACGACGTCATAGACCTGAAAAAGTGACAAGCTGAATATTTTGACGTGGGTTCTTTTAAATTTGCAACGCTGAATTTCAGTACGTTAACGCTCGTGTCGCTTACGCATTCATGGACTTTCCACGGGCCTGTAGAGTTGACCTTGTATAGAATGAGGAAGGCTAGAGGCTCTGCAGCCGCCTGTTGGTATCGTCCTTCGAAGGCAAACATCAAGCCATGCTGAGTCCGACAGGCTAGTGACACGTTATCGACCAAACTCAAGTTCCTTGTGTCGTACATCAAGCCATCTGGTCCATAGCCTGTAATGGAAATGCCATATCAGTTATGTCGATATTACGTTTACTTATAGTTGTATAAACTGGTTTGAAAGGTACTTGGTTAAGATACAGGATTCGGGAAGATGAATAAGGCAAAGGGGAGGGTAAAGAGCCTGAAACAGATATCGTCATGTTTTATAGGCCTAGGGAGCCTATAAAATGAAAATGCTTTTCATTTTAGTCTGGTGTAGATAAACACATCACTACTGGCAAAGCCGGTAGGCAAATACTGACCTGAGTTAAGGTCCTGCATAAACTGACAACCTTGTCTGCAGGCCAAACTGTAGTTCTTCTGTGAAGGAAGACAGTGTGAATTTCGCAATATCAGTTTTACTTCAGTGTGTGACAAATCACAAGTTTTACTTTATCATATAGCCGGACATTATAGTTGGGCGGTCGTACCGATCGATTAGTTAATTACTCTGAGGAAAATTTCTCTTGTAAGTTTTCCATTTTCCAAGTTTACTTCTTGGGTTACACGGATGACTAATTTATATTTATTTACTTACTTGGTCGCACTCCATGGCGCACTCTGCCTCCGTTAGAAACACCGAGTAGGAGCTGTAAAATTCCCAAGGTCTTTGACACTATCAGACAAGCAAATTAAACAACAAAATTAACACGAGAACAAGGTGGAGTTGCAGGGCAGGCCTCCAAGCCTCATATTAACAGCAGGTGTTTCAATCTTTAATACAGCAGTTAGCAGAACCACGATGAGATCTTTTCTGATTGAATTTCTCGTGATGCACTAACCTCCAGACAAGCCGTGTCGGTACAGTTGAAAGGTCTGTAGGCTAACTTATCAGAACTCTGAGGAGAGTAAACAAAATGGTCAACAATGTCCCCTCCTTAAAGATACGACGAATGTACACAAAGATACCGATTAACCTTCAACTTCCTTTTCCTATTATTAAAGATGAGAATCGTTGCTTGGTGCGCGCAGAGCCTTTAAGCACACAGGAAGCGATGAGATAAGAAACAAACTAGATGGCGGACGACAAAAAAAAACGAGAAAACACCAAAGGGTTGTTATATATACCACCAATGCTGGCATTAACACACAGAGGCCGGCGCGGGACAAATTAAATCATGAAGATATTAATATTATTAAAGAAAAAAGATATTTCGGAATTTCTTGTTCAGCTGTAAAAAAAAAATTATTTTACTAGAAACTGAGGCGAGAAAGAACAAGAAAGCAGATGGCTAGTACTATTGCTACATTGTCTCGATACTTTTATGAGGCAACACATGGTGGAGAAAGAAGACCGAATTGAGGTAGGCCGGTGAAGTATGCATGGGCTTTGGACGTGTTTCCCATCATACGGATATCAGTATATGCGCTCAGTAGTTGAACTGATCTCGCTGAGTTTCTCATTGAAAACACCAGCAAAGAATAATACACTCATCCAAACAAGCTATAGACTGGTCAGAGATGAAGCTTTAGACCGATCAATACTGACAAAGAGTACCAGACTTATACAATTGTGCGAAGATTTATCTCTTTTAGCTTGCCATCAAATGGCGGCAGCGCGGTTTAACTGACAACCAGTTTCTATGCTTCTGATGGGTCAATAACAATACATGGAGATTACTGCTGGATTTACTTGCAGTCTGTACCTGAATAGGAAAGATAAAAGACAAAAAAATGTAATATGCTGAAAATGTAAATAAACTCTCGCTTCTTGACAACTGTGGATAATGAAGACTGACAGTGTAAAAATGAACGAACCAGTACGTTGATGCATTAGAGGTTAGCTTCTTGGCGAAGTAGTTAGATTCAGTTTTCAACATACTCTAATTATTTCTCCCAATTATGTTTCAAGTGAAATGGACGATATTTTTTTGCGTAAACACTTGACACTACACAATATCCACAAATATTTGTTCTTTGCCTTTCATACAAAACTCAAAAGAAAACAGTACTCTTATCGGAGAAAACATCATACAAATGCACAACATAAATCTCAACTTTATCACACTTTTTATTCCTCCCATATTAACTACACTGATTGGGATTATTGGCGCATAACTGAACATAGCAATACTTGGCCTTACTCATACTGACCCCGGCCAAACACACCTACAGATGAATATGGCAGGATATTTACTCTTCTAACAGCATTTCATGTGGCACTTCTGACCCTGCTCGTGCTGCCGTATCTCACCACATTTGAGGCGCACATGTAAACCTTGCAAGTAACTTGACCTAAACACTGTTCTATTCAATTCTATCGTAGCTTTATTTAGCGCCTCAGAACTTGTAGGACAACACAGACACTTTCCACAATAAAACACACCGGACTATAATCGTTTTTCTTTTGCTTCTTTCAGGCTGAAAGAAAACCAGAATGGAAGCTTCGCTTATCAACTATCACCCGAAAAAATCCTAACCGACACTGATTTTGTTACTGCGGTGACAAGCGCGGCCGACATTTGCACAGAGAATTCTTAGAGCGGGTTCCTAGTACAAACTCGTTCAGGTATTTCTTATATGTGCCTGTGTGCATGCACTGATCGCGAATCATCCTCCATCGCCGGGTCTTGTCTCTAAAAGCGCACTGACCAACGCTTGTTTAACGAAGACAATTTTTTAACTGCATGTAAGATGGTAAATATTGTATTTGTGTGATCACTTCACTGGTTAGCACGTAAAGTGGTAGAGCATGGTCTAGAGATCGGGCCGGTTCGCATTCTGGCCGCGTCCTTGGACGTATAAGCTGTTAGCCCTGTCTGTCCTTCCTCTTCTAATCTATACGAGGGGGATGTAAAAGAACCTGTTGTGTTATTTCGAGAAAGGGTAGGAGATTGTCTCACAACACAACAGCCTGGTATTCTGAGGTACTAATAATCACTCATGATTGTAAACTTCACGACATCACATTGCGCCACAATTATAGCACTCCGTATCACAAAAAATAACCTTGTGAAGCGCATTTGAATACATCCATATAGAATTTGCGCTATATAATGAATACCTTTATTTTTTTGTTTGCAACTGTTTGCAACGTTTACTTCCTGGATGATGTACATGAACAAACACTCCGCGCGGCGATGATGCATGACTATTAATGTTCAAAATAATTGGATTTGTACGTGGAATGATCTAATATGTATCGGTCTCCCCTGAATCCACCATCGCCTAGTTTAGCGCATGAGTCCTACATTTATGAACCCTAATCGACCAAATCCTTATATACCCTTATCAATTTTGCGGTTGACATTAATAACAAGAGTAACTGGTATTCAGATATATGTACTGAATTACGATAAAACAGATAACATAGAAGAGACTTGATACACAACAAGACAGCCGATAGGAATGTCCTTTTCATTTCGCGGACATAATTATCGTATTTTGCCGAAATGTTGTGCTGAGTCTCGTCAAACCTGTAACTTCAAATATAACAGTGAACATTGGAGATCTGTTTTAGATCAGGTGTACGATTCGTCTCTGTTAGCAAAACACACCAGTGAGTATATAACCCACATGCAATCAACAAAAACGGCCGTAAGTTCGAAAAAAGGTATTATTAGAATCATAGATAAACATGACGAGACACGGTACCGATAAGTACTTACTCGTTCAGCGTGGGGAGATTTATAGCCATACTAAAAAAATAGAATGACAATTATCGATATGAGAAACTTAAATGACTTGATAAGCGGTTGATATATATGACATTTCATATGTGCGCAGTATGTAAATATCACTTTTAACTACAGTAAAGAGGTTTACCTTGCTTATACATCGGAGATGGAACTGGCCCCTCTTCGTTTCCATCACAAATTTGGACATCGAGGCTTCTGCTGGCGAAATGTCGCTAATGTAACTAAAAAACGCTACGAAGAGGAGAATGCTGTTCCCGGTTAAACCGAACAATTTACTTCCCTCGAGTCTCGCCATTTTAGCCACCGATATTACATCATGCAGCAACCATTTCTGTGTTGCAGTGATGGTTTTCACAGATCGGGAAGCGACTAGCATTTCATGCTTTATAATATTTTTCTCTTGTGAGCAGAACGCCACCTCTGGTCGGTAGCCTTTAACCTGCGGCTCCTGTGACATTGTATTCTTGAACAACAGACTGGGCCGCCTAAATTAAACTCGGCTGACGTCACCACTATAGGCTCGTACTCAGTCTTTATGCGCCACTGTCGCCTCTCGGTGTTCTTTGGGTTATCGCTACGAAATTGTCCTTTAATTGGTGCTTTCTCTTAATAATATTTTAATTGCTAGACCGGCAGAAAGAATAAGTCGGGCCTAGGAGGGAACTATTCTATACTTGATTTCTAAGGCTGTAGAGTCAAGATTTAGAGTAAAGGGACACACGCAGCAAACAGCAAATCATAGTTGTATCCCAAAGTTGGGATATGGATGTTGTTTTCACAGTAGCAGCTCAAAACATTGCATACTGGGTAAATAATCAGCCTTTCTTCAAATGTATTTATGATTCTTAAATGCTTTTCTTCTGTGAATGTAATGGGAAATAAGGTTTGAAACTCAAAACACCCAAACCGTTGATTAGACGAACTTTCTTTCCGTATCACCGGTAATCAGGTCAGTTTGCTGTCGTGCTAGCTCTCAAGTAGTGTTGCCGGCAACTGCACGCTAACTAAAGATTCAATTCAAATCAGTGTCATTCTCAACATCTTTTTGATTTGATGTTATTTCTAAAGCTCTCTTTGTGTACCTACAAACATACCAGAGGACTGACTCGTTTTTGGTCAAAACATTATTGATATAAAAATGCGCACAACTAATAAAGTGTTTTTTCGATGCATGGCCATGATGCCAGGATGTTCTCGACTAGTTAGTTGTGACATCTAAATTTCTTTGAATGCACCGAAACATACTCTTCTCTGGAATAAACCCACTAATTTTGTTATCGTTTAATTAAGATGCTCGTTATTATTACCGAAACGTTGAAGATTAATTAGGATCGGAAATTGTTCATTTGCCTGCGGGGTACTACCTGGCTTGTTATTGCGAAACAGCCCTTTTCCAATAATTTTCTTCGCATCCGTGAGGCAAATTTACGCACAACAAGAACAAACTAAACATTCGACAAAACAAGATGTCCATGATATAAATAGGACTGGCAGTAAACGATTAAATCTATTGGACCTTCGTATTAGGCTCAAAATTAGTTGTTTACCTTAATTTTTGAAATGTGTCGTTAGATTCTCCGGTAACTACTCCAGCACTCCATCCAGGTTAACACGCTTTCATTACCTTCTGAACCCAGCCCTTAAAATGATAATGTACAGCAGTAATAAACACATACGACTTTTTGATAGCAGGATTTATTGTCATTCGCAAAACGAAAATTTAAAATAATTGAACACTTCTCAACCTGCACAATATTTTTTTCAAACTCTTATCCGTCAAAGTTCATCAAGTGTTCATTTCCCTTCCAATTACCTCATCTGACTCATTTCCTTGTTTGACACGTCTTCATTGTTGTTCGCTGACATTTACTTTAAATGCCGAATGCTTAGAAATAGCCCCCCAAAATACGTTTACGTTCGTCAGCTGCACTCACCCTGCGGTCTACGATGTATTTCTTAACTCTATCTAATGTCGAGCCGAACTCCATCGGCTTGGGAACGTAATTGTCTTTATGACACTTGATATGACTCTAGATGCTCGTATTGATCAACTAATTGATGTTATTAATAAAGCCATAAAGTAGGTATAGAATGAAGTGGATCAAGCAAGCAAACTAATTCTAAATTTGACAAGACAGGAACGGCAAATAGTTCAGATGTCTCAGTGATGAATATCTTACCATGCCAACCCTCGAAATGCGTTTTATTTAATCGATTTTCCGATCCGCAAAAATATTCCCAGGCCTTACGTTAGTTACTCGATAAACATTCAATACAACTCCATGTAACCGAATAATAAGGAATCTGTCTGTCTGACTATCTATCTATCTACTCTATCTACTCTATCTACCGCTATCTATCTATCTACTCTATCTATCTATCTATCTACTCTACTCTATCTACTCTATCTATCTACTCTTACTATCTACTCTCTCTCTATCCGGCTATCTACATATCTATCTATCTTATCTATCAACCCTCATAGTTGAGGATTATCGGTTGGTGTTCAGGATAAACGCTTAATATGGCATTGCATTTTACATTGGTAAACAAATAAATAAACGTAAATAAACAAATAAACATAAACTAGTAATACATTAAAGTAGAATCGTCACGACCATTTTGACGAGGCGGAATAAATTTTAATAAAAACTAGTCATCGTACAGTGGCATCAGTTGCTGTCTCAGCCGGATTCGAGTTTTTCTTTGGTTATGTTTTTCAGTTTCTAGCTGTCTAAATCAGTATTTGCCGGTGATATTCCATAATATTTTATCTCAATGTTTGGAGTCTGCTTTCTCTGTTAATTTCCGTTTCTCGGAAAATTCAGTTGTTTGCCGATCATTGTCTCTCCTATTATGAAGAATTTGTTCTCTTCTGAGCCTGATGTTAACCACCTAGTTGTGCTCTGTTGGCTCGCTGAATGTCAATTTTCCGTAATATTCCTCGCCTTCGTTGTCCTGTTTCGAGGCAAGCGCAAACAGGAAGCCCAAATGCATTCCGCAATCAGAAGCCTCACGAAGTTTTTTGCGCCGAACTTCCGGTACTTCGTGCCGGCCTTCAGGCAATAAATAACAGCTTTTGTGTTGCACAGAGGCTAATAATACATGATATGTAGAAATGACAGCATAATACGTGCTCTTACATTGCTCACCCCGCGGGCTGCTAGCATTACATTTAGTCAACTTGACCACCAAAACGGCTTATACGGCACCCGCGGGTATAGCACCAGATCTCGTGCGGCTTGTAGCGGCTTACTCCATAACATCACAGGTAGCCCATGCTCTGTAAATGACAATATTCAGAAGCTCTTGTATGGGATTTTTAGTCTTCCCTTTTCAACATAAACTTGAATAAAAATCAACAAAACTTACAGGGTATCTTCTGGTGTTCCTACGTCTGGAGCAATTTTCAGCGAATCTCAGCAAAGTTTTACCTCGCGAATTCCCTATTCTATACTCGTATATGCTCTATACTCTTATATACTCTATGCTCATATGCTCTATACTCTAAGGCTCTACACTCTATACTCTTATATGCTCTATACTCTATGCTCTCAGTATGCTCTATACTCTATGCTCTCAGTATGCTCTATACTCTATATTCACACTGATAATTTGGGCTACCTGTGATAAGAAGAAACAAATAGATACAACTGAGAAAACAACAACACCTTCTTAGGCCGGAGTGATTAAAGTTCTCATTACTCGACAGAGGAAGTGTTATGAAGAGATGAGAGAAGAGAAAGGGCTGTTCGTAAGCAGGTGGGCTGATGGCAATCTAAACAACAATTGCTTTGCATGGATGTCAAGTTGGAGAACATTGCCGTCACACATGAACGATTGCAGGGGCGCACGAGTTATACCAGCAACTCCTGCCAACCAAGCTTTATCATAAGAAGAACACGTGCACGATTACCAACCCAGAGGTGCGATACCGCCGGAATGTGTGGCAAGGCCCCTCAGAGCGTTCACACATCCTGGCCGGTTGCAGTGCATTCAGGCCCAAACGAAGTAAATAGCCCTCTGAAGGTCCTATACTTTGAGCTGCTCAGAGACCTTGGCTTAGTTTCAACAATTCCACCTTGGTACTCGATCGCCTACACAGCCCAAGCCGCTGTACATATGAGAACGATCGAGCTATTAAAGCTCTCTGGGGCGTGCCGGTGTATACGGAAACTGACAGAAGTAAGAGCCAACCGGATTGACGCGAGGATAGTAGATGATGAAGAAAATAAGGTGCTAGTCATCAATATGAGCTGCCTGCTTATTCATAAGTTACTAGTCATTATTCAAAGAAACTGCTGCGATCAAAGGATTTTATTTCAAACTGTTGATAAATTGCTGCATAACAAGTTTAAAACACGAACAGCAGTTTAAACGGCTTCAAAAAGGCTTTAAGAATGCAATGAAAGAAAGACGCACATCTCAAGGTAATGGTTACTTAATGAACCATTGAACCTTTGTATTCACAACACCATGCAAAATATTCGAGTAATCACCGCCTGCAATTACGAACATCTCAAGGGCATGAAGAAATTAACATACTATGTTGTTTGAAGCGGCGATTCGCATGCAAGAAGAACCTGCACTTGAAGGATTTGGTGTCGTGGTTTACCTCGATAAAGTTCAAGACTTGGAAAACGATGTGACTGACATGACGGCAGACTCTAAATTATTGACTCCGGCACAAAATATGTAAGTTTAATGCACGTTTTTATTATTTTACGGCTTTGAGTTTGGTTTAATAATTGGAACTAAGCAGTGGCTCGGTAAACAAGTAATGGTAGTTGGATAACTTCATTTTAAAAATATTATCTGTGTATCTCGGTAGTCTGCTGATATTAGTAAATTTAGTGCAACATTTATTATCTATAGGTACCTTATGTTCGTGTACTTTTTGCTATCTTTGGATCTTTATCAGTGAATTCTTAATTAGGATGAAACTTTATATAAAATTTCATGTTCATTAGTATTCTTTATATAAAACGTTCATCCTAATTAGCAATTCAATGAGAAAGCTGAAACATCAATAGAAATTCCCCATGGGACAGAATTCAAATCCCTCCGCGAACCTTTTAGAATGATGAGATTTTATCAGGTATAAAGGAGCATGCACGTGACTGATTTGCTTCATCTGATTGGACAAAAATGCTCATTAATTATTCATGAGTTTTTGAAATCCTACATCAAGCTCGGATAAGGATTTGGCAGATAACTTTGCGCGGATTTGTTCAGTCAGAAAATAACTATTCTGCGTAGCAATTTGGATGCCGATGTTGTTTCCGCTGCATGCCACTGTACTCTAACGAAGTTTCAAAACGTATCGTTACAGCAAGTATCTGACATTATTACTGCCTCTAAAGTTAAATCCTGCCCACTCGACCCAGTCCCTGTGTTGGTCCTTAAGGAGTGTTCACCTGTTTTATTACAGGTCATGACTGATATTATTAACATCTCGATTGATTCGTCTATAATGCCAGACAATTTTAAGTTAGCTCTCTTGAATCCACTCCTCAAGTAGTCACACCTTGATTTCGAGGTTTATGCTAGTTTTAGGCCTATCTCAAATTTAATGCTTATGGCCAAGCTCACTGAAAAAGTGGTAGCTTTACAATTAATTGATTATATCGTAAATAATGATCTTGATGAAATGTTTCAATCGGCATATAAACAATTTTAAAGTACAGAGACTGCCCTTGTGAGGGTGAATAATGACATTCTTAGTATGCTTGATAATCACCACTAGATTTATCTGCGGCCTTCGACACTGTCGACCATGGTATCTTACTTGATAGGTTAGCATCCCGTTTCGGTGTAACAGATTCTGCTCTCGCTTGGTTTAAATCATATCTAAGTAACAGATATCAATTCGTCGCCATTAGGGGCGAAAAGTCTACAAATCGTCCACTGACCTGCAGAGTACCTCATCGTTCTGTATTAGGTCCAATTTATATCTTCTTTATACTTCGCCAATCGGGGACATCGTGAGACAATAAAGTATGGGGTTTCATTTTTACGCTGGTGACACACAGCTGTATTTGTCTTTCGATTCCCAAGATGTCGAAGACCAAGCGTTATCTACTGCTAGAATCGAAGCATGCGTTCGCGATATAGACAAGAGGATGTTGTTAAATAATTAACGCTTAATAGGGATAAACCTGAGCTTCTTGCCGTCATCTATAAAGCAAGTAGCCGTCCGTCTCCCCTCTCCTTTTCCTTCCTTTGAGGCGAGTAATACAAAAAGCTTTGTCTTTTTTGAAGACTAAGGTGAAGTACGTACCCTGGTTCCAGAGGTTTTGTAGAGAGAACAGCAACGGAGAATGCTGAGAATGAGCCGCGAAGGTGGCGAACTGCGAGAGGTTTGTTTATTTTCGCAACTGTTCGTAACTGCCGTAAATATCATACCACAGGCAGCCCAGACTCGACATATATTTCCCGCTTTTTGGGTTACCTGTGGTATGTTTCATAAGCGATCTCGGAAGAGTTTATATAATTGCTCCTTGTCATTCTCTTCTCCGATTCCTACGAAATAAATCTTCAATAATAAAAGATTGATACTTAATGAAGTTGTGTGAGTGGTTTTGGGGCGATTTTGGGACTTCTAAAGCAGTTTATTAGGCCTCGAAGTTTTGACGGTTGGCCGCGTGTCTACCCATCGGACACAAATATACACAAGGTATGCAGCTTCGAGGCGCTTTTCATCGATGTGACCTCACTCGTCGCCGAAATTCGCCAAGAAATTCAAATTGATTTCACCTCTGCTTTCGGCACACAAATTCAGAGATGTGTAAGCACTTCTCATCCACGTTTCAGGCCTGGAAAATAAATTCCGAATTCAACATATTTCTCTCGGTATACGATCTGCAGATTGATCGGTCCACATATCAGCGGTAGACATCGCAGGCGGTGCTTTCAAGATGCGTGGGCATGGCAACTGAAAACGCAACTTTGAAACTATACCTCCCCACTAAGGAGAATTGTCATGCACTTCAAGCAGAACGGAAGTAAAATTCCCATAATCGACGACGCGTGTTGTAATTTGGAGCAAAAAGAGTTAATGTTGTATTATGGCGCTACTTGCACTTTAAAGAATTATTGTGATAAAATGTTCTCGGCGGTGGCCGACCCAAAACTTTGGAACAATCTTCCTTTAGAAATAAGGCTAAGTGACTCGGTTTCTATTTTTAAATCTCGCTTAAAATCATACCTTTTTAAGAAAACGTATTTTTAATTATATTGTTGTATATTTCTTAGTAATGTGTTTTAAATTTTTAATAGTAAGTTTATTAATATAATAGTTTTGTAAAGCGCCATAGGGCAGTTAGTGTAATACGGCGCTATATAAATGTGTTTATTATTATTATTATTATTATTATTAGTCTTTACTACTTAATATTATCATTTATTTATTTTACTATATTTATTTTAACTCCTAGTATTAATAATAGTGTAAATTCTGTTTCCAGGAGTATCCTATTAAAGCGTTGGGTAGAAAACCGCCAGAAGAAGGAACTGGAGAAGACCCAGAAGTATGGACCGCTACGCTGGGAACTGACGAAACAGTACCCAGATTACCAGGTCACCCAGCACAACGTCATCGTTGACGTCCAAGGAGGTTATTCCAAGGCTGTCAGCAAGACCGTGAAGGCGCTAGTGTTGCACGGGAAAATTAAGCAGAATTCAACGACTTTAGTCCAGCCAGTTCTTGTTTATTTCAGTCTAAAACCATGTGGTCACACACCACGACAAAGCGTCACACGCATTTTCTAACTCTCCGATTACACGGTTGCAATCGTACTCCGATACTAATCAGTGGCGTAATCTCTCTGTCGGATGTAATTTAACCGGATGTAAATTATTATGGAGGGGTGTTGTCTAACTTCTTACAAATTCTGTGCCTCACACTCTCCCCCTCTTAATATATATGTTCTCCTGGACACCTAATCTAGTGAGTCTATTGACTTCTTTCGCTGCTGAAAATTATTAATGTCAGTATAGGTTGATCAGGCCTAACTAAGCATTTATATTTAAATAATTTCAGTTCTCCAATGTGTCTCTTCTTGAAGTCACCAGATATAGTTCATATTTTCTGAATTTCTAAGTTGCCATTACTCGGCAAGTGACTGTTTTTTTTTTACAAAGTAACATAATCTTTAGAATGTAAATAGTTCTTTCCCATAAGGAGATTTCAGTATCCCAAATGGACCGTCGGCTGGTGGTAATAACCAGTACGTGAATGCAGGAGGTTGGGTTTATCCTGGTTAGGCCAACCCACTTGATACCTGTTGAGAAGTCTCGGTATCCCCAGGAACTGTTGCTGTGGATGGAAGACATCACTTGCGAACCGAGGTGTCGCCAGGAACTGTTGCTGTGGGATGGTAGACATGACTTCGGAACCGAGGTGTCGCTAGGAACTGTTGCTGGGGATGGTAAACATCACTAGGGTAACGCGCCTGTATACCCGACACGTATTGTAGATGGTAAGTCGGACTACCCAGGTTGTGGTGAGTACTGTTGTTGGTCTGCGGTTACGGATGCTACGCTCTTGAAGTTCGTCTGCTTCCTGTTACTCGGTCTCAACTGTGTTGGGTTTTGAAATGATGTTCCCATCGGGTTCTGGCTGTGTCATCGCCTCATGTGCAACATCCGCATGTTCTTGCACTCCTTCATCTGGCTGCATCATTGCCTCATGTGCAACATCCACGTGTTCTTGCACTTTGTCGTCTGGCTGTTCATTTTCCACTGGTACCTGAGTGTCATTTCCATCCTCGCTTCTTCTGTGAGTAAAGTGCATTGAGAACATAGGAAGTTCTTCGTCCTCGTCCTCAGAGGATGCCGTACTGTGTGGTGGATACGGGGTGGTAGGTCTGTCAGCACAACGGCGTCTTGGTCGGTTCTGTTGCTCACCATTGGGCGGTTCCATTGGCAAGTAACTACATGGAAGAAGCAGGTTGCGGTGCAGTGTCCGATCTCTCCCTCTTCCGGATTCTGGGCTCACAACATACACTGGGCTCTCTGGTCCCTTACGTGATACTACCACATGTATGTTCTCCTCCCAGTGAGCCCTGAGCTTGCCTGGGCCACCTCGTGGCGTGAGATTTCGAACTAACACCCGATCTCCTGGTTGCAACACTGACGATCTCACCCTCTTGTCGTGTTGTTTCTTTCCCCTACTCGCACTCTGGCTGGCAGCCTTACTTGCCTTTGTATATGCCTCTAACATAGCTTCCTTCCACCTGGAAACATATTCAGGGTATGATGTAGTTCCTTCGCGTGGCTTGGTGTCGAATAGGAGGTCGATCGGTAATCGGGGTGGTCGCCCAAACAACAGTTTCAAATGGCGCGTATCCAGTTGCTTCATGTTTAGTGCATATACGTGGATAAGTTTATTTACATGGTCCTTCCATTTAGTCTTGTACATCTCTGGGAGTGTGCGCATCATACCTAGAAGTGTCCTGTTCATGCGTTCAACTTGGCCATTCCCTTGGGGTGGTATGGGGTTGTACGGGAATGAGCTACACCACAGAGTTCCTCTAGTCTTCTGAACAATCTATTTTCGAATTCCCCACCCATGTCATGATGTAATTTAGCTGGGAACCCGAACCTTGGTATAAACTCGTTGTAGATCTTATCAGCAACTGTAACAGCAGTTTTATTCCGTGTGGGGTAAACTTGCGCATATCTTGTAAAATGATCTACAACTACCAGAATATATTCATAGCCCCCCTGAACTACGTTCAAGATGAACAAAATCAATAGACACTAGTTCAAATGGTGCACTTGTTGTGATGGACTGAAGAGGTTCTCTGGTTTTGAGGGTTGGGTGTTTCTGTTTTAAACACTTGCACACTCTATTGATAAAGTGGTCAATATCCCTCCTCATGTAGGGCCAATAAAACCTCTCGCGTGCCAATGCTAATACTCGCTCTGTGCCCAGATGGCCCATCTCCTCATGCAGCTCTCGGTAGACTCTCCTGCGTAACTGCGTAGGGAGTACGATTCTCTGGTCATGATATAAAATGCCATCCCTTTTACTAACATGAAGTTTATGTAATTCACTTAAGGACGGTGCCTACTAATTGCAAACCAATTTGTTTTCTAAAAATTTATATGGATTGTTTGAACCCCCTAAGGAGCTTTTGAAATCAGAAAAAAAATTATGGGGTACCCATACGTTTAAGAGAGATAATTAAGGATGAAAATCGAAAAAAGTGCTGACTCAGCATTTTTCTTTGTCCGAGAAACTATTCTTAATTCGATTAATATTTTGGGTTATCTGGCAAAATATTAGGACAAAAAACGTTAGACATAGCGTTCTTCACAAAGGATGCCAATCAAACTATTTATCTTACAATGATTGTCATTTGTTGTACAAATTTTGCTTTGTAAGCCTCATTAGTGACCATGAACACACACATATTTTTTGCCGAAATGGACATCAAGTTTCAATTTTATAAAGACAAAAAATATATGTAAACGTTGTTTAGCTTCTATATTATAAATTACAAAAAGAAAAAATGGGGGTATCCACGCGTTTTAAAAAGTTATGTGGACGGTAAGCCTCTTTATCGCTAATTTTATTTTCAAAAATTGGCATTTTTTACCAAGGCCTCCCTAGTAAGTCTGAAAATTGGTTTCTTTTATTGCATTCTGGGAGATTTTCAAGATGGCGGTGGGGAAAAGAGTCAGTTCCGTCTTTCGACTTTCTTTATTGAAAATCAAAGCTGTTACTGCTTCCTTTGTGCTCAAACCCCATACAGTCCTTCCTTCTTCCTTCTTCTTTGGATTTCCAAGAGGTTTACCCGTTTTCACAAAACTTATTTGACCGTATTCACACATTGTTTATACTCGGCCGAGTCCATGTTTGGAGAAACTGACGAAACTCGAAAGCATCGACAGGCCTAAAGCACAAGGCGCTGGGCGAAAAGACAGCAGTGATTCATGGCAGTCCAAACAACCTTCATTCAATTGGTCGGGTAAATCTCCTAAATCTACGATTCTTCGACCATCTTCCCACGATAAATCATTGAAATGGTCGGCTGTTTTAATACCATTTCAGCTGAAAATTGTCTTTCGTGGCCGTGTAGTGGAATTTAAAGATTTCCCAAATCGTTCATTTCTCAAGCATATCTTTCGACCGTATTTTAAAATCCTTCATCTTTCTGTCTGTAAAATTACACAATTAACACAGCTTTTTCGAAATAGTTCTGCAAATGGCCTGTCTCGCGGGATGACCCGCGGGACGCAAGATGCGCAGAACGGCGTGCGCGCTGACAATAGTAGGCACCGTCCTTAAATACTTCCTCACCTCCCTCGATTCTCGCTGCGGGTCCCTCGATGTTGACCGTTTGTTTGTTATAACGTACTTCATGACACGCTGGATGTTTGGATCTTCTACCTGAGCTTTCTTTATGTCGATTACTTGGATTGAGCTGACTGTTGGTGTCGAGAGGTATTCTAGAGCATCTGTGTCATCAGTTACTGCAGACAGCAAAGTGCAGTCACCGTTCTTAAGGGGCATGATAGATGTCATAGTCGCACTTAATTTCTCCTGTGATACTGTCTTGGTGGTAACTTTGACAAGCTATCGGCATCAGCATTAGCTCTTCCAGGCCGGTATTTGATTTCAAAATTGAAATCAGCTAGTTCCCCTACCCATCGCAGACCGGTTGCATTTAACTTTGCAGTTGTCAATACGTATGTCAGTGGATTATTGTCTGTGTAAATGGTAAAGTTAGGACTATAGTACAAATGGTCACGGAACTGCTCACACACCGTCCATTTCAATGCAAGAAATTCTAGTTTCCCAGCATGTAAATTGTAGTTCTTTTCTGCAGGTGTTAGAGACCTCGAGCCATAGGCTATTACACGCATCTTACCAACTTATCGTTGGTAGAGAACTGCACCAAGTCCCTCCTTTGAAGCATCGGTGTGGAGCACAAACGGTTGGTTATGGTCAGGGTACGCCATTACTGGTGGGTTGTTAAGACAATCAATCAATTTCTCCAGCGTTTCCTTTATATACCGTCGATAATAACCGAATAGTCTCCTGACTTCGCCCACTGTAGACGGCCGCTTGTCCCTCAGCGCAGTTACTGCCTCCGTGTTTGTTGGATCTAGGCGATATCCATCTGCTGATACTACTTGACCAAGGTACTTATAGGTTCTGATTTGAATAGCTCACATTTCCTTGGTTTTATTTTTACTTTATGCTGACGCAGGCGTCTCAGGACTTGTCGGACATGGTCGATATGATCTTCAAAGGTTTGACTAAAGACGATTATGTCATCTAGATATGGGACACAAATGTTATCACTTAGCCCTTCCAAGCACTGCTCCATGAATCTCTGAAACTCAGCCGGTGCATTCTTGAGACCAAACGGGACCCTCACCCACTCATATACCCCAGGGTGTTATAAATGCTGTCAAGGGTCTATGTTCGGGGTGAATGAAGCCCTGGTGGTATGCCTTCCCTTGGTCAAGCAATGAAAACCAGCAATTCCCACCCAAGTTTTCAAGGACGGTTTGGACACGAAGTAGTGGGTGTCTATCCGGAACAGTCTTCTGATTCAATTTCCGGTAGTCTACGCACAGCCTTAAGCTTTTATCTTTTTTTTTCTTACACATACAATAGGCGAGGAGTTAGCTGATCTTGATTTGCTCACCCATCTCCTATTCAACAAATCTTCTACATATTGTTTCACCTCTGGATAAAGTGGTTTTGGGATGGAAGTGTAATTTTGCTGAACAGGTATGGTGTCAGATAGCTGGATGGTCATTTGTAATGCTTTAGCACAGCCAATGTCACCATCACATTTGGAAAACGACTCTGATTCTTCAATTAGCATCATTTTAGCTAATGCTTGTTGTTCTGGGGTTAGTTCACTAAGGTCAACCTCTGGGATATATGTACTTGCCCCACCCTCTAAGTTTATTTGCGTATGCTGTTCACTGTCAGTGGGTTCACATAGGTCCTGTAAGTTATTAAATGATGCATGTTCCTGTACGCCATCCGAATCCTGTGATGATCCGTCATCATCATCATTACTGAGCTGTTGGGGTCTAACTTCCAGGGGAGTAACGGACTTTACCAGCTGTAGCCTTCCTAGCATTGTTCTACCCTTAAATGTAATGTCATGACTTGAAATATTGTTTACTTGTATGCTGACTCTATTGGATGATGTTCGCATGACAGTGAACTGTTCTGGTACATCAAGGCCACTTGGCCAACATTGCTCTGGGTTTGTTTCAAAAAGTACTGGGATCTTACTGGTAGTAGGCCCTACTTTAGCATAGCATGATACACGTACGGACTAAGCTTGCGGGATGACAGTTGCCTGTTTAGTAGTCTTGACTGTACACAGGTCCTCTGGTTGTTCTGTCTGCACACACTTGACAAGTGTCTCAATTCTGTCTTTCTCCACGCCTTCAAAACTCGAACAAAGTAAATTAGTAAAAGATTCACCCTCATCATTTACAGGACTAATTGGAGTCTTTCTGGAAACCTCTTCTATTACATTGTAGCCTACGATTGGAGACTCAAGTGGATCCTGAGCTATTAGGAACGATACTTTCACTCCATAGGCTGGTGCAGCTTCATGAAGTCGAAATTCAATTTCTGCCCAACCAGTATAGGGGAGGTTCGTCCCATTCACAGCCCTCAAATTCAGTTCGCCCACCCCTAACAGTTCGTCGATATCCCGCACCTTAGTGTTTGGTAGATTTCTATTGACCCAATCACGAGATATTAAAGATCAGCTTGAGCCCCAGTATCCCATAGCACTTCGGTCGTTACCCCATTAAGAGAACATTTGACAGTACATCGTTGACCGACCAGCTGTACAAGCTTCGCATGTGTTTTGGTGACAGGTGGCTAATGTAGTCCCCCCCCCCCATTTGTGCTTGACTCCTGACTTTGTTGGGACAAATGTGATATAGCCTGACAAAGCACAGTATGTCCTTTCCAATGCTGTTTTTGACAGGCTTTAGAACAATAGCTCACAGACTTACATTTAGCGCACCTCTTAAACTCGGACTATGTTTGTTTCTTACCACAAAACATACAGGTGTGGAACATACTCGTCTCTTCGGCTACTCCCTGTCCCTTGGTAGCAGCCTCCTGGCGTTTCCCGACGAGTCACGAACCACCCGGCATCCCCTCGCAAAGTGGGTGTCCGACCCACATTTATAGTAGTGATTGCACCTATCTTCGCCTTTCTCTTGACATTCGCTACATATAGGCGCCTAGCAGATCTATACCCTGATTGGGTTGCATCATTATTCCACCCACTATCATTTTGGGTTGAGGTGATTTGTGACCTG
The DNA here is from genome assembly GCA_030867875.1 of Actinernus sp. WN-2022. Classification (NCBI taxonomy): domain Eukaryota; kingdom Metazoa; phylum Cnidaria; class Anthozoa; order Actiniaria; family Actinernidae; genus Actinernus; species Actinernus sp. WN-2022. The sequence goes on along the minus strand of JAOWCC010000577.1, from coordinate 55,087,998 downwards.
TCGAATGCCGCTTTGAGCCCTTTTAGATCCGACTGGACAGCCTCTAGAGCTGCAAATAACTTATTTTGCTTAGGCTCTGTTGCGCGTGCAGTGCCAGAAATTTCGCGTGAGCCCTGACTTTGATGCCCCTTTCCTTTCGCTTGAGAAGTACTAATGTCGGTGACTTTCACACCTTTCCTCGACACCCCCATTTTGTTGTACCTCTCTGTTTCTGCTGAAACTGCGGCATTGATTTTTTTCCATGAACTCTTTGTCACAAATATCCGGTTTCTCTAAGATTGGTCTTAATTTTGCCCTCACTGATTCCTCTAATAACCCGGTTTCTATTACATTTAGGAAGAGTGTTTGTACCAGAGAACGGGGTCGTATTTGATACCACTATCGCTTTGTTTGAAACTGAGGATTACTTGTTGCCGTAAACCCATAGCCCTTATAAGGAAATTCTGCGGTGTTTCTTTCGTATCCTGACATAGAACAGATAGTTCTTGGTACAGTTCTGTATCGGACTTTTGCATACAATGAGCTTTCAAGATCTGTTTTAGGCGTTTCAGTGAAAGTCCCGGTACCATCTCTAAGTAAGGCCGGAGTTTAGAAGAAGGGCTGACCGCGCGAATAACTGCCTCTATTATCACAGGCTTCCCAGACTCGACGTATATTTCCCGCTTATTAGTCTGTTGGGTTACCTGTGGTTTATCGATTAGTTTCATAACGATCTCAGTAGAGTTTATATAATTGCTTCGTGTGAATTCTCTTTTCCGATTCCTACGAAATGAATCTTCAATAATAAAAGGTTGATACTTAATGAAGTTGTGTGAGTGGTTTTTTGGCAATTTGGGGCCTTCTAAAGTAATTTATTAGGATTCGAAATTTTGACCGTTGGCCATGGCGACTACCTCAAAGATCACCCCAAAATCGGCACTTTTCTTCCTCGCTCGCTATTCAGCTTTCGGCACAGGAGGGAATAGTTATCAAGCAACATCTGACCAGAGATTTAGGAAAATCCATCAAATTTATCATTGCCAAACGGCCTCCTCAAGACCCAAAAAGCGCGACCTTCCAATGATCTATAAGAACCAGACCGACCAAAGCGGTCGAAAATTTTCCCGACCCTACCCAAAACGATGCAAATCGCCTTTTTTCATGGGGGATCCTCAAGCGTGAAATTATACTTCCGCTCGAGGAACGGAAACAAATATATCGCCAATCAGAAAGACCATTACTAGGCTTTTAACGAAACTGGCGGTTACAGACTAATTTTGAATTTGGAACTCGCGAAAATTTCTCATGTGGAACTGTCATAACACTCGGTGAAGACCCCAGCCCACTGTCTTGGTCCTCTGATTGGCGAGTTCCAAATTCAAAATTAGTCTGTAACCGCCAGTTTCGTATAATTTCAGTGTTCGATTCAGGATCCCGTCCTTCCCACCACAGGAAGCCCAGCAAGAAGCCGGAAAGGGACGTCGATTACCCAGGATACCATACTGGTGTGCCAAGCAAGGCGTGGTTACTACGCATGACGTCATATCGACCACGTCGCTTGGTTGTTCAACAAAAATTGGAGTACATATTCAAAATTAATTCTTCCGTTGTACGCAGCAAGATGTTCCTTTATCTTCTAAGCTGGCTTTCTACGATATTCCACATACTATTTCTTACATTAGCACTAGGTGCGTGACTGCAGGAATCTGACTGTGCCAGAGTCATTTGTTGTTGAGGTTTCGTTGTTGATAATGAGTCGAGTGTTGTGTTGTCTGGATATGACGGATCTGATATTTAACTACATGTGCTTCATTGAATATTTTCTTTTTTACATACGTAGCTGCTGCTCTTTATTATCTTGCTGAATTAGTGGAGGAGTACACAGTCATGGCGGCTAAAGTTATTAAGTGTATATTAATAGTAAGTGACGATCATGAAATATTTGACAATTAATTTAAATACAGGTACATTATTGAAAGCACTCGAATAATATGTATTCTTGGGTTGCAATCATTCCTAAGGGAATACAATCGCAAAATCGTAGTGGCCATCTTGGTTGGTAGGAACAAAAGAAGCAAATGTGGTTTATTTTGTTCCTACCAAACAACATGGCCGCCAGTGCAACCCACCAATTGTACTACTGTACACAATATCGACCAACATGTTCGCCGACCCTCAACCAACATATTGGCAGAGAGTCAGCTGACTGTCAGCCATTAGGTGGTCAAGGGTTGGCCAAGAGTTGGCCGAACGTTGACCGCTACTCGGCCGACACTTGACTATTCTGTATGTTGGCCAGCATGGTTGATGATTCATAGACAGTCCACTGATTGATTACTGACACTATATTAATTAATAGTTTACCAACAGTCGATCGAGGTAACGGTGAAAGTGATATTTTCAGTCCACCTATATGTACTTTATTAAAGTGCAACTAATTCCTTTTGCAATTTTTATACATATGAATCTTTGAAAGGTTTTGAGTACTTCTGTGAAGAAATTTTTGGCTTAAAAAGAATACTCTATGTTTTATGCTTGTTTGAAATGGTGAAAATTTGACCTTTGCTGACCTGTGACCACGTAAGAAAAAGTTTGGGTCGATTCTGTTTCTTACGTCACCTAATTCATTCGACTTTGCAATAAGTTGAATAAATATTGAGCATTTTGTCTAAAATAGCTGTTTTCTTTACTAACAACTCACATACTGTATACATTCTCTATATATCGATGTTGTTGTAATAGAAAGGCGCCATGGAGAATAATGCATTAATGAGATGACATAAGAAACAGAATCGACCCAGGCTTTTTCTTACGTGGTCACAGGTCAGGGAAGGTCAAATTTGCACCATTTCAAACAAGCATAGAACATAGAGTATTCTTTGTAAGCCAAATATTTCTTCACAGAAGTACTCAAAACCTTTCAAAGATTAATATGATTGTATAAAAATTGCAAAAGGGGTTAGTTGCACTTTAAGAGTAAAACTGCTACCTTCAAGTTGTGAAAGTAACTGATAAAATTTCATGATTATTAATAAATGGCAAACGTAACAATGCCCCAAAAGTAGAGACCACAATATTTGCAAATATTATTATTTTACATCTAAGTGATACTGGTTGCTGTTGCCAGGTCTCCCTAGCTAAGGGCTAATGTTTATATGTAAGTCATGTATCAATGAATTCCGGGTCGAATTGAAATTTAGGTTGGTTTTCGAGGAGGGAGGAAAACACGGAGAAAAACCTTAGAGCAAGGGCAAGATACCAACAAACTCAACTCATGTGTTACCCTGGTGACAATCAGCAAGATTCGAAGCACTTACCACGTGCTATTTGACAACTTGAACTCCTTACTCCGTCGGCTCTTCACACTATTTAGAGAAATTCACAAGGACAGACAAACATTGATCTGTAAGAGCTTCTGCCACATAATATCTTCAGTTTATTTGAGTGAAAACAGCATGCAGAATAGTTCAAAATCATATATACTCAAAAATAATCTGGATTCTGATTGGTCAATAATAAGTAAATGTTTGCTCAGTGTATATTATAAACAAAGAATCACATGAACTGCTATTGCTATAATCATACATGATTTATGGGCACCGAGCAATATTTTGAAAGTTCTCAGATTGCACTTGCCTAAAGGCTTGTGCAATTATCAGAACTTTCAAAATATCACTCAGTACCCATAAATCATGTATAGCTCTCACCGTTCATGCAATTTCCTCTACTTAACCAGGGCTACTGCCAGAGTTCCGGTGGCTACTCATGGCTATACTCATTCTCATACAGCCACTCTGTCTGTTATGTACATGTACCGATCAAATTGAAACTTCAACATCCCACCCTGGGCAACCTCCCAGATATTTGAACTTTTAAAGGTTGGGTTGTTCAGATTCCCCTCCCCCGGCCCAAAAAGGTTTTTCAAATGCCCATCCCATGGTCATATTTGGTGATCAAATGCCCCTACCCCTGGGACAGTTTAAATATTTGTAAGCAATTTACATAAAATTTATATTTTAATACCTTCAAATACAGCGCAAAGCTTTTGGAGTCCCTTTTTTTTAAGTCAGTCGCTTACAAGAGCAGAGTTTTGTCCTTTTGAAGTCTTCTAAAATAACCTCCCACTCCAATTCCACCATGATTTTCATCGAGGAAACCATGTAGCACGTACATGTAACATGAAATTGAGACAACTCGTTGAAATTCCCACCCCTCCCATCTGCTGTCAATTTCCCCACCCCAGGACAGCCACTGATGTCAAATTTCCAACTCCCCAGGCATACAGACACATACTTTTCTTTCATGGCCACTAATTAATACTCAAACATTTATTGAAAGCCCTGCTTAGCATTTCACCGATACCCAACCGACATATGACTGACACTTTACCAATATACCACCAACCCACTATCGGCTGATAGATAAAAAATCAGGTGGAAAAAAATCAATAGACATGTTGGTCGACAGTTGACACTGACATGTTGGCCAGCTCTCAACCGACCTGCACCCAACAGTCAGTTGATAGTCATCTGCCAATTAAGGTCAGTCAATACATTGGCCGATATGTTGGCCGACATTGCATACAGTGCACAATCATGATCCAACCACTCAAATTCTTTGGTGACAATACAATATTATTGTTGCTTTTAATCAAAAATAATTATTGTATGTAATTGCCACATAGCAAGCTAATCCAGGCAGTGATGGGTAGCAGTGTTTAATTCTGTTTTTCCTTTTGTTCTCAATAGGGTGTTACAGGAGTATACATATGCCTGTTTGTATTTGAGGGTTTCCCATGGTACATTATAGGTATTGGGTTAATCTCAAATGTGTTCTATCTGATGCTTCTTAAAGACTTCCCATTCATTGAGCTAAACTCCCCTGTCTTTATTGCTGCAATTGGTGAGTTTGAAGTTGAATTCAGTTTGTACAATATTATTAAACAAACTTTGCCATAGAACTATTTAAGTCGCTCAATTGAAAATTAAAACTGGGAAGCAGTTTTTATAATAATAGTAATAATAATTACAGTTCTTAGTGCACATCTCGACAAGCCTCAATGTTGAAGTTGTTAGCTACATTGTATAAGATGTTGTCATGGTCTTATCATAGTGTCCAGTCCTGTTTAGGTTTAATCATTTACAGTTCAAGACCAAATAGTTGTTTTACCTTTATTTTAATTAACACCCAGAGGTTTGCCTTACCCTAAAAAATTTGAACCCATGTCTTTATACATGACAGACATAATACAATGTAGGTTATTGACCAATCACGAGTCTGGTTCAGATGTACCATTTACAGAATGAGCAGCCGTGTTTTATTGGATTTACCAACTCAAGCTGGAGGACCTATTTAATGGCCAAGAAAAATGAAACAAAAGTTTATGTAAATTAGGATGAATCTGTATCAGATTTACACATCACCTATATATATTACACATTAATTTCCTTTGTTTATTTCCTTCATGAATTATTAATTAGTTTGATAAGTAATATTTAAAAGTCGAGAATGAGGACTTCACAGGGATTTCAATGTCCGCGCAATTAGTTTCAGTCTGAGGCACTAATTCGAGAACTTTGTAATCCCTGTAAAATCCGAATTCGAGGCTTTTGAATGACCTCAAATTAATTAATACACATTCTTTACTCGTGAGGAATGTGTGAAATAAAAGCAAATCAGAATACACTATTCATTGAAACCTGTATTAATTGTCAGACACTAAGTTGTTTGTTTGGTTAAGGACTGTTTTTAAAAAGAATGAAATTATTTTTTTAAAGTAAGAGATTGAATTGCAAATGTGCGTGTTAACTGAAAGCTTGTAGTTTTCAAGTTGTGTGCCACTTCCTATTGCTATTTCAACTAGAAATGGAAGGTGACATCTTTAGGTCAATGAAGTGCATTAGGTTAGCTAGTACATGTACAATGTAGGTGTGAAAAAGAAGAAAGAAAAATTATAAATGATGCCGTTCCAGTAGCTACATGTACCAGATATAAAAACCGATAGGCAGTGAATCTATTTCAAACCTGGAGGGGTGAGCAGGATAATAAGTTGGCAGCTCGGGAAACTACGACTTTAACCAAGAATTTAATTAGAGTGAATCCAAAATCTCGATGTTGACTTGGTGCAGATGAATCAAGAGTCTCTCAACTTGTAGATAATTATATAGGCAAGTTCATCCTAGAAGTTACAGGAAAAGATGGAAACCATTATCCTGGCAAAATGTTATATCAAATTGTGGCCTCACTTAAACAGCATCTAGAAGAACAGAACCAAACGGACGTAAACTTTCTGGATAAAAACAATACCTCATAAGTTTAGTTTTAAATGATGTGGTGAAAGTTTGATAATAATTCTTCTGTTATGTTATTGTATTAATGCTAGGTTAACTTTATTTTTATTAGTTACAGTGGGCTGCCGCCTCAGAAATGTTTTATCTTTTACATAATTTGCTAAAATTTCCTAATAAGAGTAATTTGAAATCTTTTTTTTCCAGCCCAAGGACTGGAAACTATGAATATTCCTTGGACTGGAAACTATCCCGCTCACAATATTCATTGTTTCCAGTCCTTGGACTGAAAAAAAAAAAAGATTTCAAATTACTCTTGGGAGTACTTTCACGGGGTTTCAGAGTACGACACATGGTACAAATCGTGAGCTCTGGTTGGCTGATTACCTCACGAATAATTGTTTAATTTGAAGTAATAGATACAGATCCGATACAGCACGGAAATTTTGATGAAAAGCATAACTATTACAGTAAACTGTAGGATTCAGAATTATAGTGTACATTATGGACTTGAAAAAACCCTGATTGCCCCTTCTTTAAATTGTTTTCAAAACACGGTCGGATATACAATGTATATCCCGGCCGGTATACCGCGTACCGGGATTGCATGCAAAATACGGAACATTTCAAGTTGGGATGTGGCATTGCATGGTAAACAAATAGTAGATGAAGTACCTAGATAAGTACTGAAGTACAAATTAGCGGCGTCACAGTGTATGGGAACCTCAGTGCTTGCATGTGGGCAGGCGATCAAAATGCAGCAACAGAATGTCTTTTTTTGACATAGTACAGTACAGCCGTAAAATAATGCAAGCGCAAGAACTTCTTTTTGCGTCCGCAAGCCAACAGGTTCTTGCGTGCAGCTTGCGCTTGAAATTACTGAACTAACGCAAGAACTTGAGACCCGCAAGAAGTTCTTTCCGTAAGAAGATCAACCCGCAAGAAGTTCTTTCTGCAAGACGATAAACCCGCAAGAAGGTAAACTTTAGAAAACCCGCAAGAACGCTGAAGAACACGCAAGACGTGGCATATGAGAACATATTGTCTGTGTTTTATGTGAGATCGCTAAATAAGAAATGGAACCTTTGAGAACCATGAAAATTTACTGTAATATCTTAAACTGAAGTAGAGATTAGCTGGATACCCACAGACTTGAATGTTTTATTAACTCGTCACAAAGAACCTGAAATCAAAACTCCAGAAGATTCGGTACGATCTCATGCAAATTATTAATCAGACAACAAATTAAAATTTCCAAAAAACTTATTCACCAGAATAGACTCAAACCAGTTTTTACATCAGGTGGAAACTATTCAGATCCGTAAGTAAAATAAAACTTTCAAAACATTTGGTTTGGAAGGACGACAATATTTGGTGCGATCTCAAAGCAAAACAAACACTGCGGAGTACAATGATTATTCAAATCAGTTCGCAGAAAATGTCACACATTCAAGACTCGGACTTTGAAAACGGAGCCACATTAAATATAAAAAAACTCCATAATATTTATTTGGTGGAATTTATCATTTCCCAGTAAAGCTGAGAAGCTTGTGGTGCATTTTAAACTACAACGCAATAAAATCACACTTAACGCAAAGTTCGCGGCACTTGATCTTGTGTCAAAAACCAGACAATCAGTCTCCACGGCTGAAAGCACACGTGAACTCGGAGAATCGTTGTATCACCGAAAAGCTGGCTTCTTGAATTGAAAACATATGCAATAGATGACTTTAAAAAATACTGAATGATTGACGGATCTATTAAAGTTTTAATCTACAAAAGCTAAAGTTTATCAGATGAAATAAAAACACCGAACTAACGATAGGACCGTGTTTAGTAACCGCAATCCCACGCAACCTTTCTTTTGGTGACCCTCGATAATTATTAATTTGCACAATGGTGAGCCAGTAATCATAATGTTTTGGTGGCCATTAGATAGTCAATACCATCAAAGAACATTCATTATGGATTTGAAGACTGATAGCTTCAAAAGCTTAGTTTAATACCACCGTTTCATTGCTACGCGATAGCGTGAGACATTCCCGCCGGCCCAGAATTTTGCCGCTCATCGTGATTTGCAGTCTTTAATACTATCGATATCACTAACTAATATCCTGGAACTTGCGGTAACTCAAACAATTTTTCACTTCCCTTGAGTGTATCAATATTTATTCTACTTGCCTGCTAAAACAGCCGAGTGCTTGAGATATATATATTCGCTTTTCGATTATCTTACTCTAGAAAACCTTTTGATGAAAGAGGGAAATAATAGTCGAAGTTGGAAACATAAATCTTAGCGTATGAAAACAGCCGCGTCAATCCCGAGTTCAAAGAAGCGACCAGTTCTTACGTTAAGACTTCAACTTCTTGCGTTTCATCTTCTTGCGGATAAGCTCAAAATATTTAGTTCTTGCGCTTCAGCCTGAACTTCTTGCGGTTAAGTAGTTCTTGCGTCTAAAGCGCAAAAAGTTGGTTTAGGCCTTCTTGCGGCAGCTTGCGTGTTCTTGCATCACAAGAAGTTACTTGCACCACTTCTTGCGCGTGCATTATTTTACGGCTGTACTGTAGCTAAAAAAACTGAACCCTAACTGCCTAAAAAAAATACCGAACCCCAATCCTGACTGCACCCAAATTATACTCAAATCCTGACCGTGATCTGCCCAAATCAGGTCAAAACCCTTACCCTACCTGTCCAAACTGAGCTCAAAACCCTGTCCCACCCCGGCGGAGTCTGTATCAGAGATACAAAGCTGAAGTTTTATTAATTAGTCAGTTCTGTATCCAACAAGAACTAGCATCTGTCAACGTATGGGCTGAATATCTAATCAGGTGTCTACTGGGTATACAGAGGCCATCATGTGGTATCATTACAAGGGCCTAAGTGACTCCTGATCATGTTCTAAATTCTCCCTTAGAAAACAAAGAACTTAATTGAAGGAGAATTTAGAATGTGATCAGGAGTCACTTACGCTGTTGTGGCACACAACCCTTCATTTAGAGCACAGAATTTACTGGCACCTTATGAATTATTAATGATGTTAAGAAAGGTGGATATTGGTCAATTTCTTTTTTGACTTTGTGTGAAGGCTACCCTGGTCCCAGAGGTTTTCTATTATTTTTTTGTACGTGGTGTTGCACCACAGCAAAGACAAGAAAATAGGTCTCTGATCTTGGAGTTGTTTCTGTGAGGTTTTTCATACTCAAGGAATGCTTATATAGCACTTGTTATAATTTTGTCCATTGATATACTTGGTTGACTCTCATATTCAAGACATAAACTAGTATAGTATAAACAACGACAAGATTGATGCCAGGGGAACAGTACAGCTGATGAAACAGGAATCATGACTGTATACAGTTCTCTATTGTGTTTGCAAGCCCTGAGACTTTGCTTCAGAATGAAAAATGGAGGAACATGTTTATATTAATGAAGGCGCCTTTTTGCTATGTTCATAACCATCACCCATTTCCCCTTTTAGCCCTCACTCAAACTATCCTTGGCAGTTGCTATACTCAGACTACAGTGTGTGTACTGAAAAACAATATGCTGAACTCCCACAGTCATTAGTCTTTTCTGTGATTGGTCAATTTATTAATTATTCAATTTAAAAGTTGGCTCAGATATGAAAGTGAGATTCAGTATATACCACCATTTATAATTATTCATATTTTGTTTACTGCAGGTATGGTGTTTGTGAATCATTACCTGGCTTTCCAGTATTTCTCAGATGTATGGTATCCTTTTTCAGAGGTAAATTTTATTGCAATCACCATTATTACGTATAAGAGAATAACTAGTAGTAATCACAGATTTAAAAAGCGCGTTCATAAGGGAAGGTAGAGCTGAGAGATTGGGATAGCACCCCTCCTGTGAAGACTTCGATAAATGTTACCTAGAAGATTTCGAGGCAGCATCACATCTGAACGAGAAAAAAAAAGCTTACAGAGCGCACGGAATCCTCTGTCTTTGAGTTTGAAGAATGGGGAGATTTGCTGCAGTTTGCCTTCGCTGTAAGCTTATGCTGATTGGCTACGAAACAATGGTCCAAGCCTTGCCCCTGCAAAAAGATGTTTGGGGGAGCCAAATGGCAGTCCACAATCACGTGACACCAAATCTCGAATCGACTGACTAATATAGGGTTGCGTTCTGCGAACGCGATAATAATATCTACAGGCTGTGTTGATACTAGTACATGTAGAGTGTACTACTGTTCTCATAATATCTGTGTAGCAATAGAGGTTATTATACATTAGTTGGATAAACCAGTCACTATACTATAATATATAATTCTGCCAAGAACGCACGAAATATGCTCAAGACGGCACCAAATACAGGGCTGGAAATTGTGACCGATATGGTCGCATGTACGAGAAGAATTTTTAGAATGTTTCGTTTTGCAACTAGAATGTTTCATCCAGTCGCAATTCACAAGTATAATGAAAATAGATATGTTTCTCTTGATTAAGAATGAGATTTTACAATAATATCGCTCAAAATCCTACCTTACACTTCCATTGTTGGTTCGCAAGCAACACTGGCTGCCATTAGAGTGGTGGTACATTAAAAAGAAGTATCATGGGTGCAATATTTTATGGTTACACCACTGAACTACCCACCAGTGATATTGTTTTCTGTTCAAGCTGCATTGTAGGTGCAGTTTTTATTTTGCAACTAAATTTGTGTAACTTACCAGTAGTTGTGATTTTTTTGCAACTAAATTTTTTAATCTTAAATTGAAAATTGTGACCAGACTTTTTATTATTATTTCTAGCAGTAACAATCAAATGGTTACTGTGGAAAGAAAATGTAATTTCTTAATTAGCCAAATTTATTTATTAAACACTTATTAGTCAGCTACATGTACAATGTACATGTAAATGCTTGCCAACTAATAACCTCTATGTATTTTTGAGTCAGATGTATTTTGGCAAGCTTTCAGGCAAGCTAAAATGTGAATGATGACACTCGTTTTTTAGTAACGTAGGATCCAAGATATCTGACTTATAAGTTATTTATTATAGAAATCTACAAAAACCATATAGCTGCACTGTAGCAGCTGGGAAGCCATTTTAATGTTACTACATGTACCAATGCGGCCTTGCATTTCTGACATTATTGTGTGTAAATTAATGCAGTTGTAAAAACTGTAACCTATGCCTCAGTTAAGAACTACCTGTGTTTCAGTTAGAGGGTTATTATAATTTTTATACATAATTAATTATTTTAATTTATTTACAATGTAGTGAGTTAATTATTATCCTATAAATAACGAATTTACGGGAAGATTTATCAAGAAAGCAAAGTACTCACCGGATGATAGACTGCAAATTTTCTCACCGGAAAACTAAAATTTCAAGTGGCAGACTAGTCTGCAGACTAATTATGTATTCAAAATATTGAATTCTTATTGGCCGATAAAGAAAGGGCACGAAATGTCCTGCAGTTTGATTGGCCTTGATCTAGACATAAAATGCTGCTCTGTATTTCATAGAAAAACCATGAAATACCGGCCACCCTGTAAATTGTATTTCATAGTAAAGCTGAGCCCTGATTGGCTGAAATATAATATTTATAGGGTAATGTATTGTATTGTATTCTTTGCAGATTTATATAATAAGATGTACTTGTAGCAGGGAACGAGCCAGGCTGCACCATTGCACCATTTCCGCTTTAAAAACATTTATTTTGTCCCTTGAGAAGAATGCGATAATGGTCAAATTGACCTGCTTTGTCCACTTCCAGTAGTGCCAAATTGTCCCTACTGCCTCGATTTCTGGCTCAATCCCAGTTGTAATATTGTGAATACATAGGTACTGATAATATTAATAATAGCTTTTGATGATTTTAAAGTTGATACGTGATATTTGTTTAATAACCTTTTTCTAGGTATTAGCTTACTTCACCATATGTCTGTGGATACTACCCTTTGCATTCTTTGTATCTTTATCGGCAAGTGAAAATCTTCTTCCTACGGCAGCAACAGGTTCATCTGGCCCGGAAACAGAAGGTACATCTGCCATGCTTTCTATATTAAATGTCAAATGAATGTAATAATTTATACACAGTACGAATGACAGTGTTGTATGATTCTGAGCTGGAGGCAAGAGATTGATATCTGATACAACACAGATGTGAATACTGTGTACCAGTACATGTATATGGTTTATCAAAATTAATGCATAGAACTTATAAAAAACTTCTGTTTTGTAGTATTTTAGAGATATGACTTATTTTTAGCTAAGAAATTTGAAGCAAAAGTTTATGCAAATGTGTTGTATCCAATAGAAACATACTCATTAAAGTGCAAGTATCGCCATAAAACAACATGAACTCTTTTTGCCCCAAATTCTATTTGTGATATATACTTAAGGTCTCGATAAAGGTTGGACGTGTCATTTCGGAAAAACGCTCTTGCAACGTCGTAATTAAAGCGACATAGTCGTACTACATGTACATGTATATACCGTTTTAAAGGTCTTGAATTGAAGAAAGTATATATTTAATCCATTTCGAGCAAAAGTTAAAAGCGTAAATGTTGTATATATTTCTACGCGAAATGACTCCGTCTGCCAGAAGGAGTTGAGCCCTTCAGGCTTTGAATTTTTTTTTTTATTAATTAGCCCTTTCGAATCCCAACTAAATTGACTCAAATACTGTGTCGGGCATTTTTGATATATTGCGTATTGCAGATTTTATCCCTTTTCAATGTTGAAAAAGTAGTTTTTCATCCCATTTTGATACAAACTAGGTCATAAAACCTGAAAGAAAAAATCTTTCAAAATTCTCCGACAGAGTATTTGAGAAACAGCTGTTTTCTACGACTCGTGAAAAATTTAGGAAACTTGGACAAAACGCTAAAAGGCTGGACTTCAACAAAGTTCTGTTTTTGGCCGAAAAAAAGAGCCGAGAAACAGCCTGATAAAGGTTTTCGATTCATTTCACGGTTGACTAAGAAGTGCCGCCTCCAAGGGTAATCTCATTAACATTAGCCAATCAGAGCGATTCATATTGTGTTCAGTCTCGGCCGATTACAAAGTTCAGTCAGACGAGCCGCAGAACAGAGAAAGCTATATAGTTCACCGATGCTCGATACTTCTACAGAAACTAGTTAGCTATAGTGTCGATTCCAGCTTAATTTCAAGAAGAAACACTCTTTTAGGAGTACAGAAAAATGCATGGCACCACAGTAAGCAAACAATTAATATCATGCAGGGAAAACCACTGAAGCGCAGCTCGATCCACACCATGTACACAGTAGACTGTTTGTGATTCTAAAAAAATTCATCACACTGAAACAAACCGGCAAACCTTAGCTTCCTGCATTGAATTCTCTTTAAATTTTTAGCCGATTGAAGATAACAAAACTTTATTGCTTCGTTCTTTGTGGACTTTCAGTCTTCGATGATTCTTATGGTTAGACCTTCGCGTCTTCTCGGATAAGGACGTAAAATCGTAGGACTCCCGTCGGCCTCAAGTTTATCAGTCACATCAGACTGTCACGAGTTACCGACGTTAAATAAAGTTGCTTTGCTTTGCTTTGCTATTCTAATTTCTTGGAACTTGAGTATAATCCCTCCAGCCATTCTTTGTCCTAATTTGAACTTTACACCCGCTTCCAAATTTACTCACAAACTAAATTATTACAAACTAAATTGTGTTGTGTTTTTTTCTCCATTTTTAATACGGCACCAAGAAATATCTACTTTTACACTTTTGGGCATTGCATTATAAACGTAGGAAATCTTTACGAACGAAAAGTAGCACAGAAAATCACAGGATAGCGAGAATGAAATAACATGCCCGGTGAATGACAGCAGCTGTCAATCATTTTTCGCGCCTTTTTTAGCTGGAAATCAGAAAGTCACATTTTCAAGGCTTTAAATAATTTCTTTGAGTTTGATTTTTTTTGTGATGCTAGATTAGGGCTTTTAGATTTAGAATTTGCGAAAAAAACGCATTTTCGAAACTTTTCCATTTTGAACCTTTATCGAGACCTTAAGTTGTTTAACTTAGTTTTCTTTGAGAGACAGGAGCAGAAATTAAAATAGAATAAACGCTACCCGAATTGCGGGATTGATTCATCTTGTGATGTCACAATGAAAACCTACAGGATTCTATTGACTAGTAGTTTTCTCTAGGGAGGGAGTTGATTCATCTTACATTGTATGATGTCACAGGATCCATGAAAAGTAACACAAATTACTAAGGGATTAAATGCCAGAAATGTTACAAAAATAAATTTGCAAGACTAATACCTTTTTGTGAGAAACAAACACAATAGTAAAAAAAAAAAATTTGACATGATACTTGCACTTTAAACATTCAATACCAGTTTTATTGTTCATGAATTGTTAATGAGTATGATACCGCAGATGCGGTTTAGATTCAGTGTTTAACGGTGTCAGATTTTGTGTTTGTTGCAATGGTTGGTTGTCATGTTTCTAGGCAAAAATTGATGTGTTGCTAGCCCATAAAGTAGACATTCTCATTTTGCACTTTGTGTTTCATTCAATCCGTTTTTAATTGAGATTCAAGTAGGTAGAATAATATTGTAAATGACTCTTTATTTAGGTACTCTTTTAGAGTTGAAAATTCTTGTTTCTATACTTTTTGGGATCCTGTGTTAGTTATGTAGTCTTAGTCAGTTGATTTTAAAACAATACTTGTACAGTCATGAATGTACGTTGTACAATATTATTATAGGTGTGAGATTTGTACTATCAGCATTTCATACCAAATAACAACATATTGGATTTTCTTTCAAAAGCTGTAAGTCTGCATGCATGATTGTTCATTAAAAGGTCTTGTACAAGCTGATCTTGGTAGATTCCAGTGTACAAAGTACTGGTCGTAACATTCTTCCTGCCTTGTTTTTTTAGATGCCAGTTATGACTATCCTGGGTTAAGAGCGAACCGAAGGCACGGTATCTTGGCATTCTTTAACTTCCTGTCAAGAAAAAGTGAAGCATATCTGCCAACAAGAACAAAGACTTATTAGCTGACCTTTTTAACAATGCCTTGATGTGAATCCCCTGAAGGTGTAGTTTGTTTACATAACTGCCCTTCTTGATATTTACCAGCACTCTACAATTTAACTGCTGGTTTGTACTTTTCATCATGCAAGTGGATAACAATTCAAATAAACTGTAATACACTAGTACAGCACTCTTGAACGAGTTTGGGTTACATGAGCATGTTCAAAAGCAGTGAGCATGCTTGGTATAATCATTTTCTTCTCAAGGATTTCTAGTACGTTATAACTACATGTAATATCAGTGATTGAGCCAAAAATTGAGCCTTTGGAAGTGGACAAAGCAGGACAATTTGACCGTTATCATATTTTTTCAAGGGACAAATGTGTTTTTAAAGCGGGAATGGCGCAATAGTGCAGCCTGGCTCATTCCCTGTAATATAGTAGATTTCATATCAGTGGGAAAGAAATATGGCAAGAGTGTAGCTGTACTGTAACTGTGCCATAGTTGTAACTCTGTAATCAGAAGGTGTGGACAAAAGCAATGGGAAAACCATTTCAATGTCAAATCATGTCACTCGGTAACCATGGCATAAGTCATTCTTTGCAACCTGCCCACTCATATGAAATCTTCTCTAGTGACATGTTGTAAAATTTTAGGTCCCCAGTTTGAATCATTGTTTAGTAATTGGAGAAGAAAGGAGTGCCTTCGCATTCAGTGGTGAGACGCAATTTAGAAAAAGAGAAATATTCAACATACCGGTATGACTTAGCAAAAAATAAATAAAAATATACTGTACAGATTTTGAAAGGAAGTGTTTGCTGTCTTTTTTATCACAAAAAATAGTTTTATAAAAATTAATGCTGAATGATTCAGTCGAGCCTGATCTGCAGTGTGTTCTATATTGTAATAAATGAAATGCACTTGGTTGACCTTGGTTGATTAAAAAAGTTTGAAATATTATTGAAATAAGGATATAAAATCGTATTCCACGTTGGTCTCAAGTTTATCAGTCTCCGACACCAGACTGTCAAGTTACCAACATTAAATAAAGTTGCTTTGCTTTACGTATTTTATGCCTCAGTTGAAAATTAACATGATAAGTGCTATGCTTCAGTAGGTTCTGACTGAATACAGACACTTCATATTATTACTCAACTATTTATTTATTTGCTCCTATTATTTATTTATAATTTTTTATCCTTTTAATTTATTTTACACCTAATTTTGAGAACATTGACATAAAATATATAAATAAAAACAATAGCTATATATATATATATATATGCACCTGCTGATCTCTTGCATTGTATTGTTTTTAATTATTTGTATTTTATTTGGCAATGTTTATGCAATAGCCCACTTTCAATATAAATTATGATTGATTTAGGATTTAAGATGTATTCTGTTTTACCACTCAAAGATGGACAGAGAATCTCAACAGGCTTAAAGCCCCTCTATGGAGGTCTCCGAGGGCCTACAATTTATTATCTTTATCCGAGAAGACGTGAAGGTCTAACCATTTGCAGTTCGATCACAAATGGCAACACCTCAGTTATTTTATGTTGGTCCGGCTGGAGTGTGAACCCATGGCCTATAGCCACTGAGCAGCCTAGTCCCAAGGCATTCTGGCTGGTATTTTTTTCTGATGGGTTAATGGGATCTTTGTGGTTTGTACTGATTGGTGACGTCATGGCATTAGAGCTGTGATGTAAAAAAACCAGTACAATCCACAGGGATCCCATTAATCCATCAGAAAAAATACCAGCCAGAACGCCTTGAGACTAGGCTGGCCACTGAGCTAACCGGGAGGCTTCACTTGTTGCACACAAAGGTTTCAATATGAGACTGGGTAAATTTATTTTTTTATTTTTTCAGAGAATGGTTAGTTATAATTTCAAAAGTTATGTAATAAAAATGTTACTTTGTTGGTTTTCTGTTGAACTTCTGAGTAGACTGGATTCTTCTGTTCCTACTTATCAACCAATGAAATTATGAGAAAGAAGAATAGAACATTAAGTGATTAACATATTTTACATTCCTTTGCTGTTCCTGCCATTGATTGGTTGAGTGGTTAATGTGCCACAAGGGACCAAGTGCCCTTTTCAGGACTTTTTTTTTCAAGCTGAAATTTCAAAGGAAAAAAGATGTTCTGAAAAGGGCACTTGGTCTCTTGTGGCACACACGGTCCCCTTCATTTGTCATAAATATGTGAAACTGCACACTATGAAGAACTTCTAACTGCCCTTTCAGTAGCCTCCTTTACAGACGTTTTTTTGGTTTTTCAACACTAATAATTACTTGCACTTCGTGCTGATAAGAGATTCAAATACAAAATTGGATTACATAAAGAAACTGTTCCTGTCATCTAACATGACTGTGATGATATAGCGTGCAAATTAAGAAAGTGTTTGACCCACAATGTAGTGGAATAGTTGGAATTTCTTTCCATTTTTGTTCCTGGCGTAAGCGTAAGCATATTGTAACAGGGGCGTAGCCAGGAGTTCTGCAAGAGGGGGGGGGGGGGGGGGGGGATCCGAGTCTGGTGACCCATCTCAGAGCTCAGTTTACCTGAATCTTGTTATTTTGTGTACAAACAAATATTTATGCTTTTGAATATTTTACATAATTTAAGTGCTATATAAATTTATACATTATTATTATTATTTTCAGCCTTCATTTTCTTTTTTGAACCTGTAGTTTATTTTTATTTTTATTTTTTTCCCAAGAAGACCTTTTTGTGCAAAAATGGCAACTTTCATTAATTCGTATAATTTCTACTGCCAATGCCAATGGTCCTATTGAATACTTTCATGTTGAAGAATTTGCCACAATTTATACTGGTGCTGTGAATGCAGTACTAAGTTACTAAGATCTCCTTTTCCGGCGCCAAATGCAGAAATGCTGATTAGTCTTTGTAGCAATTTGTTACGTTACATAAGCGACCTTTCTGATTCTCGGGCACCGTATGTGAGTTAGGTTTGTTGTTGATTCGTTATCTGCATTCGAGGGTTTTTCACCGGGTTCTTCGGTTTTCCTCTCCGTAAACAATCAACCGTGAGTCGAGCGTAGTGTATCCAAAACAGTTTAATGTAGTGGGGAGTGTGAGCTGTAATACTCAGCCTGCTATAACAAATAAAATATTTATTTTATAATGCAAATTTACGGAAGCCATTTTTGCATGGGGTAGTATGGTAGGTCTAATTTAGTCTATCTTATTTTCCGCTCTGACGGACTGTTACACTTTACCGGTACCACACCCATACGCCCTCAAAACAAGTACAACACTAGTGTTTTCACGGCATGACGAAATTCATTGTCTTCTTACCGGAAGCGGTCAAACGCAAAGGTCGCTGACATCACAAACCCATTCGAGTGTTATGTTATTAAGGCTGTCACGTATGTGGCCTGTGATTGGTTGAGCGCCAGGTGATGTAGAACACTCGTCCATTTCGTGTGGGTGGACGACGGATCGACTCACGACTCCATATTGAATTGGTTTAAATTCGCGTCAAAAAAACCCTCGCCAGTCATGGAAAAAAAGCAGTTGAAGAAGGGCAAAGACGGAAATCCTTTCGAAGATTACATGTGGATGGAAAATATGGAAGAATTTGACCGACAAATTAAAGAGCAACTCTGGGAAGAAGAGTTCATCCGAACTTGCATCGAGCAACTACTCGATGAAGAAGAAGAAAGGGAGACAATGACAGCGGCCGAGATACTCAGCCAACAACAGCTTGAAAACCTGCATATAACAAACCCTAACCCAAAGGAAACAGGCCAGCAGCCACTGCGAAATGGCTTGAACGGCAACACGAATGGCTATTCTAACGGAGTCGACGCACAATTTCAGCGAGTTTTGGTGAGTTTTGTGTTTTCTTTGTCGTTCTCTTGTTGAATTATCAGCCGATAAAACGTTGAATTCGACCGCTATTTCATTCGCTACAATACTTCCATTTTTAGATAACATTCAGTTCTTTAGCGATTTAAAATTGTACTTAATATAGGCGGAGGGTTCTCGAAACTTTTGTGTCGTTTAATACAAATGACGCTTGCGCTTCACCTAACTATTTACCACACAGTCGGCGTTAGTTTGCAATCAATTTTATTGTAAAATGAAGAAAACCCCCAGATTCAACATTTGCAAATTTCTTTTACTCTCTTCATTGTCTAATGGCTCTATTTTATTTTCACACATAAGTCCGTTTCGTGAAGGAAAGGAGAGTTCATTTACTTGTAATTATTGTATTATGTCCCAAAAATCTTGGTGGCTGTTTATGGGTATTTGTGATTTCCCTGTTATTATAAAGTATTTTATTTCAAAGGACATATTGCGATTTTGTCATTCGGGTCTCCGACGAGATAATATATGGCGTTTTTCGTTGGGCAAGTCGACCAGTGTATTATTTGTCTTTGGATTTCCCGCCTTCGTCAAAATATATAATACTGTGCGGTTCCAGGAAATATCCGTCCAACCCAAAATTCCCTCCGTCGGGAGGGTAAATCTAAGTTAGTAAATAGTTAACTGTGCAAACTCCCCTATTGGGTATGAGGCACAGGATATGATAGCAGTTTACACTAATCATAATAGTCATAATAGTGGCTCTCGTCTATAATATTCCGTAAGTTAATTTGAAATAGACCAGACTTAAAGTGTTTGACGGAATTTTCATGAAGAAGGAGAGGCAAAGAATTCCAGGCTAGAGTATAGAATACCCCTTCACTCCAAGTAGAGTGTATTAACAAATCCGTATTAACTTGTCAATAAGGATGGAGGGTAGGTGCCATTTGCAATGCAAGTACTAGCAACAGGCAAGCAATGCGCAACTAAGGAGGGGAACCATGGCAACCAAGCCACGGGCCACCGCGGTCCACAGTCAGATCTATTAGTATTCAACAAACAACTGTGGACCGCAGTGGCAGTCACTCTCATGCTTTCCCTCTATTAATATTCAACAATCGACTGCGGACCGCGTTGGCAGTCACTCTTATGCTTTTCCTCTATTAATATTCAACAATCGGCAAGACTACAGAATATCCCGCCACTCATAAGTGACTTCAGTGTAGCCGTTGATGCATAGCCACCAACATCTTGTTTTACATAGAGTACAATATATTATGGTTAGTCTGTGCTATATCAAGGCGTAGATGGGTTGACGAGTAGCCAGCCACACAGTAGCTTCATTCTACTTAGACTTGAACTGTTGAACTTCTATCGTTTTCCTTCGTTAGATCGAGGCATAGAAGTATATCCAAAATTCTAGGTGGGGTATTCTGTAGTCGCTCCCAACAATCAACTGCGGGAATGCGGACAGCAGTGGCAGTCACTCTTATGCTTCCCCTCTATTAATATTCAACAATCGACTGCCATTCAGTGTTTCAACCTGTAACGATTTTTATTAGTTTGGATGTTCCTTAAAGCAAGAATTGTGGATTGTCTCGTTGTATGGCTTCTTAACCTCAACATCTACATAGTGGTGTATGATTTTGTACATCAGGGTAAGATGAGCTGCTGTGATAACCATAGACGACCATATACATCCCTTGCCAGTGGTACCCCCAGCCCTCTATATTTTCAATTCCCCCCCCCCCCCCCCAAGAATATGTAAATACTTCAATCTCTGTGATTGATTGGACTGAAACAGTTTGGTTTAACAACACCAACAGCGATATAAGTGCACACTGCCAGGCTCTGGAGAGCTCATTAAAAGCTTCAGAACCTGATGAATGTTCCATTGAACTGAGGCATTATTAAAGCTCAGATAGCACAAGTGGTAAGCGCTTGTCTCTCACCTCTCTAACCTGCATTCATTTCATTCCTGTTTGTGGCATCATAATTATGAGAGTTGAGTTTGTTGGTATATCTCACCCATGCTCCAAGGGATTTTCTCCAGAATCTCTGTTTTTCCTCCACAAAAACCAACGTGCTAGATTACAATTTGATCTGTGGTTTGATCAGCTCCTATGGTTGTTTCAGGACAATACTTCGTTGTTGCTGCTTTTCCATCCGTGCAAACAACTCCTGATTGGCTGCATTTTGAATCTTCCTGTAAGCAGGTTGCTGATTGGCTGCATTTTGAATCTTCCTGTAAGCAGGTTGCTGATTGGCTGCATTTTTAATCTTCCTGCAAGCAGGTTGCTGATTGGCTGCATTTTGAATCTTCCTGCAAGCAAGTTGCTGATTGGCTGCATTTTGAATCTTCCTGTAAGCAAGTTGCTGATTGGCTGCATTTTGAATCTTCCTGTAAGCAGGTTGCTGATTGGCTGCATTTTGAATCTTCCTGTAAGCAGGTTGCTGATTGGCTGCATTTTGAATCTTCCTGTAAGCAAGTTGCTGATTGGCTGCATGTGGAATTCTGCAATCCAAAAACAAAATCAAGATGTTTGCTAGATTGTGAGTGATACCTTTGCTCTGGCAGTGTTACACATTTGTTCCTAATTTTGGATTGGCTCGAGTGTCTACTTTCCATCAACTCAAGTTTGTTTAAAAGTGTGTGGTTTTCATTTGAATTAATATAACCTACAAAATAATGTATTTTATATTTACAATTTAAAATTATGCAGTGGGACAGTGGTAATTAATTTTGTCCATAACTTAGCCTGGGAAACCAGCCGACTCTTATCACTCCCCACTCGCGAAAGAGATGTTTGGGAAGTGAGGCAGAAAATGCCATACTGATGATGTAGCAGATAGCCGTTTCATGATGCATAAATTAGTTGCAATTCTCAGAAGCCGAATGTGAACAACGGAGTTCTTTTCAAGGAATATAACTACTGAGGCTGTTCGTTTGCTTGGCAGTGGATCACCGTCATGAACAACCATGAAATTCAAGCCTATATATTTAGCGTGTGTTGGTAGCTCGTTTGCTCGTTCTTTCAGTGACTCGGCCCGGTCAAGAGAATTTGTCCTAAGACTGTCAAAACATAATAGTTGTTTATAATTTCAAAACCTACACACAGCACAGCAGGCCACTTTTCAAGCCAGCTCTTTTGTCAGGTCAGTAGCCGAAGAGGTTAGCTACAGAATGCAGCGGTTATTTTCAGGTATACTACCGAGGCTGCCTGTTTGCTTGGGTGATTGATTCATATCACACTTGGTTTGTGATTCATAGCGCACTTACATGTAATTATGTTTATTCATAGCCCAGATTCACTGTCTGAACGATTTATCCGCCACAACAACAACTCATCCAGTGTTTTGTGATAGCTCAGTGTATGTAGGTTTACTGATATGAAATTATAGTCAGTACCTTTCTTGTAAATGTTTTGACAGTACGACATTTCGCGAATTCGCTTTACTAGCCGCTGAAAGAACTCAGTCTGCAAAGGAGCCAACAACAGCACCGGCACACGCTAAATATGCTTGAATTTCATGAGTTGTTCGTGACGGTGATCAACAGCCAAGCAAACGAGCAGTGTCTGTAGTTATATTCCTTGAAAAGAACTCTGTTGTTCGCATTCGGCTTCTGAGAATTGCAACTAATTTATGCATCGTGAAACGGCTATCTGCTACGTCATCAGTATGGCATTTTCTGCCTCACTTCCCAGACGTCTCTTTCGCGAGTAGGGAGCGATAAGAGTCGGCTGGTTTCCCAGGCTATCCATAACTTTGTATCACATCTAGATCGTTAAATAGCTCGCAACAAAAAATACTGAAGTGAATCCCCCAGAGTGAAGCACAATATTCAACTGACTGATGATGTATTGTATGGCTGTGATTTGAGCTGAAAATATTACTTACAGGGGTAGAGTAGTTTGTCAAGAGAGAATGATAGGTGAAGCAAGGATTTTTGGATTGGTTAGTGATATTATAAAGTTTGTGCTCCCTACGATCATAGAGAAGCGAAAAAAACCTTGATATTAAAATATGTTGTAGCCTCAAATTTCAACCTTGTCAGTCCATTACAGCGAACCTGGTAGTGAAACAACAAACCTACCAAAGCAACCCAAATGAACTCAAACAACGACAAAATATAGCCTCGATCCTCCAGGCAACCAACTCTTGGCTCGGTCACTCTAAAGATCTCCCTGTTGAGAATTGGATATGGGGAAATCCCCTTTTTGTCTCTTGCCACAGGAAGCCCGAGATTAGACTGGCTTATATGAAGAAGACATAAAGCACAGCCAATCTGCGACTCGTGCCAATGAGATAAGTGTAATTCAAAGGTTGATTTGTATTGCCAGTAGTTAAATCATTTCAATCAAAAATATTGATGGAATAAGTCATTAATCTCTAAAGCTGTATATTTTACAACCGGCATTAGCCCAGAGACTCTCCTAGCAGGGACAAAAATTAGCTGACTTGTTGCCATTAACCATTTGCCTGCCAAAGACGATAACTTGTAAAGATTAATGCATTTTAAATATTTACGCATATATTCTGAACCGTTTGACTGACAAAAGCCATGAGTACATACATGTAACATATCTATTCGCCTGTGACTGGCTACTCGTGGTAGCACTGAAATACAAAGACCACAAATTTAATTCATGCATACTACCATTGTGCAATTAACCCTCTGTAGCTGTGCATCCTTATGGCTTACTTTACCATCACAACCTTTTACCTCCAAATGGTGTTTCATGGGCATTTCCGGACAGCAGCATTTCACTTCCAAAAATATTTTGGGTCAACAACACTTTCTCTGTTTGAATAATTTGGTATAATGTTGTGTCCTTTACAAAATGAGAATTACATCGATTTCTGAAAAGATTCCTGTATTTTTTGGGTCAACAAAAGTTCCTTTACAAGAATAATACTTGACTGGGAAGAAATGAAAAGGAAAATAGAGTACTGAAGTCTTATGTGTCGATGTGATAGCTTGTGAAATCTGAGAAACTCCTTCATATAACCCACATCAATAATGCAGTCATGGACCTACTATGCAATTTCCCACTGTCTTGTGATTCCTAAAAGAATATAAAGTCATATGTATATACAGAGCTGAATTAAGACTGGGACCCACTCATGTGGTCTGAGTAAAAATCTGGAAAGATAAAAAGTTTAAATCTCGAGCTGAGCTTTTACAATGGAGATTCAACAACTGATAACTTTAAGAGTTTTCAACAGCTTTACAATGTGTACCTACAACTTTTATGAAGAGTCAGGGGCCTGGGCATGAGTTTCCCTGGTGGCCATTTGCTCATTTCTCTATATGGATATGTGTCACCTCAAAGGGTATGGCTTTTGAGCTGTTTTAGTCTGAAATAGGGACATAAATTTCACATTATTTTTTAGTCTGGAATAGGGTATGATCTTGACGGGGAAGTACGAGACTGCACGTTTTCATATATTTCTCTTAATATGAAATAAACTACAGGTCTGAAAAAGGGTATCAAGAATTATACATTTCGGTCTGAAATAGGGTAGACGTTTTGAGACAAACAAACAAAGGTATTAATTTATATAGCGCAAAGTCTATATGAATATATTCAAATGCGCTTCACACGGTTACTTTTGTGATACAGACTGCTATTGTGGCGCAATGTGCTGCCGTGCAGTTTACTGTTAGTACCTGGCTGTTGTGTTGAGACAATCCACTACTCTTTCTCGAAATAACACAACAGGTTATTTCACGTCCCCCTTGTATAGATAAGAAGAGGAAGGAGATGAGGCCAATGACTTATACTTCCCTGTCCAAGGATGCGGCTGGGATTTGAACCCCTGACCTGCACTCTAGACCGTGCTCTACCAACTGAGCTAACCAGTGAGGCAGGCAGCACACAGCACACTCACCCAAACAACCCTCTTTCTCTCTCTTTCCCCCTTTTCTCTCTCTTTCTCTCTCTTTCTCTCTCTTTCTCTCTCCCCCCCCCCCCCCCCCCCCCCCGAATTACAGCTCAGTCCAAAGGCAACAAATGGCTTCTGAAGGCATCTTATTTGGGTTTGCAGCCCCAGACAGAACAAACAAAAAATGCGAGGAAGAACATTAAAGATCATTTGAATGGACACAATGTTTGATTTGGATTCGGCTACATTATTTACTTTAGATAAGTATGTAAGTATTTCATTCAAGTAAAAAAAACTGGAAAACAAGCTCTGTGTGTACCCCCCTCCTCTTTGGAAATTTATCCCTTTGTGAACCCTCAGATTTTCCAGGCCCCTCCATGGGGGCGGTATGGATATTTTCTGGAACCACGTACATGTATTTTGCAGAACTTTTGCATTTGTTTTCCTTCCTAATGTCTTTAAAAACACTGAAAAAAATTGTTGCAGGATATGACTACAGAATACCCTGCATTTTCAAAGCATCCCCTCCAAGGTGGAATTTTTTTTTTTATGTGGATATGCAACTTGGGCAAGACTCACTCACTCACTGCATATATCCACCGGTTAGGGGTGATCTCATAACCGGTACCTTCAAAGTCTTAGGGGAAGGGTGGTATCGCTCATTATGTATCCACTTCAGGCAGATAGCTATTGCAATCCCTTCATATATCCAGAAGCCTAGTCATGCTGCTCTATCTTCTCACCCAAAACGCTTTGTAAACCTACATGTAGGTAGTTGAAGTAATACTTATAAATTTAGTTTCTTTCAAGAACTGTTAAGGAGTGGAACATGTTGCCTAATTATCTTCTAGAAAAGCCCACAGTTAATGAATTCAAGTCGACCACACTTGTTCATCATTTCAGCCATGACCAATGACTGCTCAATATATTATTTGTTTTCATTTTCGCAGTTGATGGTGCAACTTATCATACATGTATAAAAATAAATAGACACATTTTCAAAGTCTGGATCAATTTATGTATCTCCAGATATCTCCAAATATTATTATTCCTCTTCTTTAAAAGTAGAAGAAAAGTCGCTGCGTATCCACTTAATTTCAGGAATGTTTTAATTTTTGCAGGATGTTTTGTAGTTACTCCTCCATCAGAAACTTCTTAATTCTATAACTGCATAACTTTTCATCCAATTAATTGTTTTTATTGTTAATCATCTTTTTTAGCAAGCTAGCAAAGATTAGACAAAAAAAGTGATATTAAAAAATTACACAGCTGTGACATCTCACACCATGGCCCATGTAAAGAACCTGGTAATTGGTGAAAAATAAACAGTCTTACATGAAAGCTTGGAAATATGGTTTTTATCTTCTTGTGATGAATTTGTCGTAATACCCTTATTTGCTGCACTCATGTATTACAACATTAAAGTGCAAGTAAAGCCATAAAAGTACAACATTAACTCTTTTTGCTCCAAATTCTATTTCTAATATACTTCAGTTGTCTAAATTAGTTTTCTTCAAGAGAGACTGGAGCAGCAATTCAACTAGAATAAAAGTTACCCGAATTGCGGGATTGATTCATCTTGTGATGTCACAATAGAAACCTATGGGATTTATTGTAGTAGTTTTCTCTTGGGAGGGAGTTGATTCATCTTATGACGTCACAGGATCCCACGACAAGCAACCAAAGACCACCAAAATTAGGGATTAAATGTCAGAAATTTTACAAAATCTGCAAGATTAATACCTTTTTGTGAGAAACAAACACAATAGTACAATATATATTTTTTTTTTTTGACATGATACTTGCACTTTAACCATTCCAAGATAGAAAATGTATTAGCTCAGCCATGTAATATCTTCTTTTTATACAAATGTATTTGAAATATTGTATGTAAGGACCAGTGATGGTTCTGTTGCATTTTTATTTGTGTGAGTTTGCTCACAGAAATACGAAGCTCTTTACTTTCTTAGTAGAATTGAGTAGTTTGTGTTCTGTTGCTGCTGCTGTTGTGCTTCCTAACAAAATAGTTGTCTGGAGCAAGCACTGGCTCCTGTCCAGCTTTTCTCCACAGCCTAACACAATCTACTGTGACTCCTAAACCTCATTTTTGTAATTCCCTTTCAGTCCTCCAGCAAGCTGAATCCCAATGCCAAGGTGTTTGTTCCGTCAGGACAAGGTGTGAGGACATCCTCGTAACACCCAGCTCAAGATGCATTGCACTATTAATACTGATGTTAATGTTCAAGACGGGGTTAAACTGAGGCTTTTGTATAATAGTGTGCGTGTATATACAGGTTTTCATAAGAATATAATATTGTAAAATGCACAACTCAAAGCAATATTGCCGTGTCATGTTTGTATTTTAAGAGGAAATTAAATTTTATTCTGGCGTGGATACCTGTTGTGTGCTTGATAGAATTGGGAGTGAGGTTTGCTTGATTTGTTTGCTAAGTTGCTGCTGCATGTTTGAACATTGGTAATGGAGATCATGTAGCAGGCTTTGCAACCAGTTTCGTTGTACCTTTTAACCGTGAATGGATGAAAACAATGTGAAATAGAGAGTTCATGTTAGTATCAACTCCCATATCAAATAGAGTTCATGTTTAATGCACTAGTCAATTGAAACTCCGACCCCCGGGACATAGCGGGGAATGTAACATTTATACAGTGTTACATTTTGATCTTTTCCCCGCCCATTGGGGCAGTTGACTGTTACAATACCCGCCCCTATGGCCCCGGCATTTGCTTCAGAATTTTCATTTGGGAGGAGGCATTGAAAAATTGAATATACATAAGCTTAAATCTGTTGTTCCATTATTTGAAAAAAAATCATTGTCTGTAGCACATCACTAGCGGATCCAGGGGAGGGGTTTCGGGGGTTGCAACACCCACTTGATTCCTGTAAATCACTGTAAATTCATTTTTTAAATCTCTAGATTAAAATAAATCCTTTTGCAAACCCCCCTTTCACAAAATCCTGGATCCGCCCCTGTACGTTTTCTATTACTATACATGTTTTCCGCACTTTTACAGTCTCCACCATTGTCTTGTTTATCAGAAACCGTTGTCTGTCAACAAAAACAACAACAATGCGACAAAGGAATATAAAGGAAATGTCGTGCAGCTGCGTTTAAATATATTTTTAAAATCTGATATTTTGCCGTGACGCTCAAATACATGTAACAAAGAGTAATAATAAACACTTCCTGATCTACTACTCTTGACTTAACTCTGTATAAACACCCAGGACTTGTTTAAATTAACTACGATTTTTGCGTGTCCCTAGCTTCCGTCATGTTTGATACACGTTGTTGATGCTCGGGCCCAGTCCCGCTCTGCCGTGGTTGGCGTTACAACCACCGCTAAAATCCCCGCAAATTTTGCAAATCGTTACTTTCCCCGTTCTACCGGGAAAATGCAGCGTTAAATGTGCGTTATTCCACGGCCATGTCCCCGTTAATGCTCCGCTATGTCCCGGGGGTCGGGGGGCCGGGGTTTCAATTGACTAGTGCATAATAGAATCGCATAGTCGCAGCTGAATCGCACGAGTGCGTTTGCAATATCACATTGATTGTCTGAGAGGAGTGGTGATACAGAGTGGAATCGCCACTCGGGTGAAATCGTTTTTTTCGTGCAATTTAACGTGGAATTCCCTCGTCAGGCATGTGAGTTCACGCAGGGCAACTCCCATGTGAAATAGAGAGTTCACGTTAGTCAACTCCCATGTGAAATCACAGGCTTCCCAGACTCGACGTATATTTCCCGCTTATTAGTCTGTTGGGTTACCTGTGGTTTATCGATTAGTTTCATAACGATCTCAGAAGAGTTTAAATAATTGCTTCGTGTGAATTCTATTTTCCGATTCCTACGAAATGAATCTTCAATAATAAAAGATTGATACTTAATGAAGTTGTGTGAGTGGTTTTTGGGCGATTTGGGACCTTCTAAAGCAGTTTATTAGGATTCGAATTTTGACCGTTGGCCGAGGCTCTAAAAAAATTCAACAAGGTAGGTAACTCTACCTCGCCAAAGCACAGCCTCTGCTTTAGAAGGCCCCAAATCGCCCAAAAACTACTCACACAACTTCATTAAGTATCAATCTTTTATTATTGAAGATTCATTTCGTAGGAATCGGAAAAGAGAATTCACACGAAGCAATTATTTAAACTCTTCTGAGATCGTTATGAAACTAATCGATAAACCACAGGTAACCCAACAGACTAATAAGCGGGAAATATACGTCGAGTCTGGGAAGCCTGTGGTGAAATTGGTTTCAACTCGTCTCCCATGACCATGTGAAATTGGTATCAACTCCCATGTGAAAAGCATCATTTAGCACCTCTACAATGAACTAATAAATCCTTGCTAAGAAGTGAGGTCCTTAGTCCTCATTTCGCATCTCGTAACTTTTCAACACTTGGTGCTTATGCCCCAAAGCTCTAAAGAACATCCCAAGGGGCGCGGAGCATCGTACCAACCTTGTGTTATTTTAATTGAGACCACAGGTAGCCCAAGCTTACGATCTGTAGCCGAGCGATAACAAGAGAATATGGAAATTTCACTATTATAGCTGTAGCGTTCTTAAAATCTAAGGAAATGTTTTAAAATACTCGGTTCCCTTGTGGTCATTATACCTTTATTGTCTACGCAATTGAAACAAGGTCGTTAGGTTCGGCGCATGAAAAGTTCGACGTTTGGATCGGGCCTTGTGCTTCTAGCTTAGATCTTAGATTTTTACTTCCTTGGATAGTATACACTAATACCGGAAGGTGCATAAAATAATAAGCTAGTTACAATACAATGGTGAAGTACAAAGTCAATAAAATAGTGCGAGTGCGGCAATAATAGTTAAATACAGGTATTATAAATAGCCATGTAAATGTCGCAATTTTAAATATATAAATATATAAACAAATTATAAATGCCTCTGATATGGAGGAGGCTTCATGGACTTGATCGCAGGGCCAATAATGCTAGAAAATAATGCTAATGACGGTGTGTTAGCTACGTGAACAGGTAACTTATGCCATACACGAATTGTTCGGACGTAGAAAGAATAGCTAAAGGCCAAGACATTATACGCAGGTTGGAAGTAGTACAGATTATTGTGTCTGGGGTTAGGGACAATACTAATATGTCCACCAGGCCATTACTGCGAATTTTATAAAACATAGTGGCCTGCTGGGCAAGTCCGGCTCGATTCTCAAGAGTGTCTCAGCCCAGCGAACTAACGAGGTCGGAGGTGCTAGTATCATTTATCGATCATAGTTAT
Organism: Actinernus sp. WN-2022; assembly: GCA_030867875.1. Taxonomy (NCBI): domain Eukaryota; kingdom Metazoa; phylum Cnidaria; class Anthozoa; order Actiniaria; family Actinernidae; genus Actinernus; species Actinernus sp. WN-2022. The sequence goes on along the minus strand of JAOWCC010000577.1, from coordinate 55,057,757 downwards.
TGCAGACAAACCTTCTCAAGCATGTTAAGGCATGGTTTGAACATGAAAACGAGGCTACAGCTATTTTCTTGAATAGGGTCATTTGAATTTGCTCAAATCCTAGAACAATGGTGGTTATAACTAATCTCAGCGTTTTTAATCGTCCTAATATAAAATTTTGGTAAAATGTCTATCACGTGACCAACCAGGTGATCACAAAAAGTTGAAAATTAAACTAAAAACGGGGTGGTGCATTTTATATTTTAAGTAACGATTTTGTGTTTATCTGATTACACTTGTGGTTGACTTTAAAGATCAGTCCGGAATGGTTGACCCTGATAGACTGTTAAGGCGAAAATATAGAAAACAGGTCACGTGACCTATTCTTGGAACCATTTTTCGCCATTTGTATCCTCTTCAGTGATAAAAAGTCAACCATTCCGGACACAGTCTCATTTCCCATAACAAGCTTAACATTTCGAATCGAAAATCTAAACAAAACAATAACTTCCGCCACCCCATTTTGATTTCTTTGTTTTATCAGCCTTAAGGTCACGTGACCTTGAAAACACCAAAATACCGATACTTAAATGTTAAGACACACTATTACCGTATTATTCCAAAGTTATAGGGTATTTCATACATAAACAACAAAGATAACGAATTTTGAATGTTTTTTCAGAACGGTTCAAAAACCATGCCTTAACATGCTTGAGTTGCTGCAGTCTTTTGAGTTTGTTCTAACTTAGGCCTACGGCAAACGTCGAACTAGCCATGAACTTGGCTCATGGATAGTACGACGTTTGCCGCAATTGAGATCGACCTAATCAATAGGTACGAGTCCGGCATGAGGTTCGAGTAGCCAAGTCGGGAATTACAACTCTGGTGCGACTTTACGGCAAACGTCGTTCTTAACACGCGGCGAACTAAATTCATAAATTATGTAAAATAATAAATAAATCATGCAAATCGTATGGATTGTGCCCAAACCGTGAAAACAACTGATCTCCCCCATCTTCCAAACACTGATTTCCCCCCTGGTGAGCATGCGCTGTACAAAGGCGATTTCGAAGGCGAAATGGCGGCATGACGCTCAGCCGGAAATGTGTAGTTCGTGCTTTAACGTCACAAAATGCATTTGCCTTAAATGCGAAATGCCCATTTGTAATAAGTGCTCGGTATTCGAAAGCAATGAAGACGCGCCTCGATGGACTGCCGGCAGAAGCGTTGGCTATTGTGAATGTTGCGGGTCTACAAATGACTGAAGAGCAGAGAACCGGCGACTGTTGTTCCGACGAGAAAAACAGGTAAGAATAAGTTCAATTTATTTCTTTTGCTGTTAATAGTCGCATTTTCCTCGAGAAGAAATATTTTCCAATTAATTATCACAAACTTGCACGGAAGAATTTACGGAATGTTTTTGGTCCACTAGCTTGATAAATGACCATTAATGCAAAAATGATAGCACTATTTATTTAAACTCTAAAATCGACAATGGCTACTCCCTGTTTATTGTTATCGTCTTTGCAACAATAAACCAAGGCAAGAAACCAAAATATTAAAATAATTCGTTTTTAAAATAATTGCGAAACTTTCTATTATGTTTCAGTTCAATACAAATGGAAAAGGAAATTGACAGCGACGACATTGAGTCCCACGAAGTAGATAGTTTTAGCGCACCACCCAAAAAGAAAAAGAAGCGTGGAGCAAGGAGTAAATGGAACCAAGATCTGGTTGACATAATCATCACCAATGAATACTACAAAAGAAATTAAAACTGATTTTTGTGAACACAAAAAATCAACAAAACGGTGAAGTTTACCAGAAAGTGCTACACGAATTGACGAACAGAGCATTAAGGAGGGGGGATGATGTCCCTTTCACTGTCACCCAGCTGCGCTCCAAATTCAAGAAGTGCGTAGGTTAGTGCAAAAAAGTTGCACTCACTATCAAGACTGCAACTGGAGTGAAATGCTTCCAAGAAAATAAGGAGTATGGAGCGTGGGTTGACCGACTCTTTGAATTGGTTAAGACCCGAGATTCGTGCCAGCCCGATTTGGCAACAGAGCCTTCGGCCAACTTCACTAACGGTAACGACGAGGATGATGTACCTACAAAGAAGCTGTTTGTCCCGATTAAGGCGGCAGCACCCAAAAAGAAGAAAAAAGATAGCACAGAACTTGTTTGCCAAGAAGTCGATTTACTGAAAACAGTTGTAGAGAATGACACTAGCAAAGATGTGCTCACGTTCCTGAAAGAGGATATCGAGAATCTCGAGCACATGAGCTAAAATTATTCCAATTAATGTTTCAAGATAGGCTCCAGCCATCCTTCGATCCGCACCATATGTGCCGACACTTCCAGGCACTAGCGTCGGCATGCCAAGTTACATGTATGGTGGGCGCAGCCAGTCAACATTAAGATCCGTGCCTGAACATTACAGATTTTATCCTTCAACATCTACAGCCACAACCACATCACATCCCATGTCTGCACCCTCAAATTATGGCTCTTACCAGGCTCCAGCAAATGATAGCTGTGATTATAAAGATGTCGTTTACCATGATCTATAACGTAATGCTAGTTATCAAGCACTAACATTTCATCATTTCTTTCTTCGATCATTCTAAAAGTTGATTGAATGCTAACCACCGTAAAATGCGAGTAGGAGCTGATGTTTTGAGCGTTAGCCCTTCGTCAGAGCTCCGACGAAGGGCTAATGCTCGAAACGTCAGCTGCTGCTCGCTTTGTACGGCGGTAAGTACACAATCAACTTTTAGTTTATTCAACCCATGTTTTCGTCCCAGACGACGCCAACCAACACTAGTTTTACAGATACTATGGATCCACAGTATTTACAACATAATACCAAGCATTAATTAGTTTACGGGAACTTTAATTGTGTTACTTAAGGAAGTTTTGTTTGTACATAACAAAAATAAAGAAGTACTAGCAACGTACTTGAAATTTATTGCGTGTGTTATTAGTTTAATATTGTCCCAAACATTCTAGGGCGGGGTTGCACACCCCTTATACCTCCGAGGGTTATGTTGGGCTTTTGTTTTAGACGACAAGTCAGCTAATGGACACCAGCTCCTTGTTTTTCCAACCAGAGTTTATCAGTAATAACATCTCTTGTGAGGCGGGCCCTAGCATATGTATCAGAGATCTTTTCACAAGCTCTCATATGGAGAAGTTCCCTTATTGTAACCCTGTCACGCCTTTTTCTTGTTGCTGGATCGGTTGTCAAATCCAGGTTCTTTGGCATTGTGTCACCTTTATCAATGCAAACATTATGTAAAACAATGCAAGCAAGGGCTGCTGTCTTAGTTTTCTCAGGGCTACATTCAGAGCGTCTAAGGAGAACCCGTCACCTCCCCTTCAGTTGGCCATAAGCACCCTCCGTTACCATCCTGGCTCGGCTCAATCGATAGTTGAAATATCTCTGTTTGGGCGTAAGATTGGCGTTAGTGTATATGCCGGGCTTCATTAACCAGGTTTGTAAAGGAAAGGCGGCATCGCCAAGTATTAGGGGTGGCATACGTACCCCACCCGAGACAAACTAATATAGGAGCCAGGATCCGAGCCAGGATCCGAGCCAGGATCCGAGCCAGGATCCGAGCCAGGATCCGAGCCAGGATCCGAGCCAGGATCCGAGCCAGGATCCGAGCCAGGATCCGAGCCAGGATCCGAGCCAGGATCCGAGCCAGGATCCGAGCTCTGGCACCACTGGTATACAGGGTATGAACGTATTCACAACTCTGTCTCGAACAAATGATATGATAGCTGGAATCACCTTGAGTTCTAAATCGTTTGTTGACAAATGAAGTCAACCAATCAGCTCCCTTTTTGACATTGCCATCGTTTATACGTCAACTGTAGGGTGCAAGGCCGCTATTCTAGAAACAACCGGATGAGTAGTTGTTGCTGGATAAATCGTTCAGTCTTCATAGTTTTCTTTTTCATTCTGTGCACTTGATTCTCTTAGATCCTACAAATTGTCACGGCAAGTGTTATAATGCCCTAAAATTCGTGAGAGCATTTTCGATCAATGTTTCTCTGGGATCGACAGACGAAAGCCACGGGAAATCCAGTCAAAATTTAATTTTCCGCAAAGGGAAACCTCGGAAACACTTTACTAATGTACCTAATATGTAGGAGCTATCGATCTGTAGTGATTTTGCGGGATGAAATTCAACATGTCTCAAGTTTCTTTTTTTTTTATAGTCGTGTTCATTCGGGTCGTGTTATTCCCTTGTTTCAGTGTTTAATTTGCTCAAAAGAAATGCAGCTTTGAGGAGATTACTCATTCCAAAAAAACTGAATTAAAAGCAGGCATAAGAGCAAGAGGTCGTTTGGTGAATAATAAAGGGAGGCTAATTAAATTGTAAACATCTATAATTCACTGAGTGGTCTGAGTGACTTCATGAAGACAGAGATTTTTATGCGGAATGGCGGAAACTGCGTGTAGCTTCTAGCGGTTTCTGCTGTCAATGTTTGTCTTTTCGTCGCGTTCGTTTCTCCTAAACTATTACTCCTAATTTTTTTCTTTTGCATGTTTGGGATCTGTGTTCTGTTGTGCGCGAAAATGAGAATATTTTGTAAAGGATTTCATTTAAAAAAAGTAGGAAAACTGAATGGTATCGATGTGTGCAATATCAAAATCATTTCGAAAAATTAGAAATACTAACTGATACTTATGTACCGATCAATTCGAAACATCACCATCCCCCCCCCCCCCCCCCCCCCCCCGGGCAACCCCCGGGCATTTGACTCATTTTTGTGCCCGGGGAGTAGGGAATTTGACATCGGTAGCTGTCCTTGGGGTGGGGAATTTGACACCGAATGGGAGGGGTGGGGGGGGGGGGGGATTTGAACAAGTTGTCTCGATTTCGAATTCATGTTCCGTTCTCGTCCTCGATCGAATCATGGAGGACACTTTTATATTAGATACATTTAAAGGACAAAACTCCGCTTTTGTGAGTGAGTGGCTGAAGAATAAGGGACTCCAAAAGCTGTGTGCTGTGTTTGAAGGTATTAAAATGTAAATGTAAATTGCTTTTGAATATTTATAAGGCTCGACATGTAACAAATACCTGGGATACAAGGTCAAGGGCCGGCGCTTTTAAGTTATTATGGAAGCTGATGTTTTATAGAGGTTGCCCCTCCCGTGACAACCACAGCTCGAACGTTGCTTTATTTAATACTGTGTTGTAGTCCATTTGAATTTTAATATATTTTATTCTCAGTCACGAGTCTCACAAGAACTATAAGTTTTTCTACCCCTTTTAAAATACGCGTACTACTTCGAATTTCGTCGCTTGTTAAAAAAAGTACATGCATGCAACGATGGGAAAACATCTAGTCTTCAAGAACATATAAAGCATTGAAATCAACTCCATCTGAAATTGTTCACGAAGACATTTTAGTCGGTTCATTCATTCTCCCGTCAGTACTGCTATTTTCGAATGACCTTTGGAACTGTGAAAAAGTAATAACGTACTGACAACGTATCGTCGTATTAACCGAAACAACGTAGTGTAGACAATGGAACGCCTCCTTTGGACATTTTAAAGTTTATTAAACGCAATATTGAAGAGCAGTTTGCTCCAGGAACGTGTTTTTATATTTTTATATTTTAGATTAACAGGGCACAGCCTGGTTATTTTAGTAAGATACCTGGTTGTCATCAAGTAACGCTGTTGTGCCTGATGGAGTGTTTTTTAACGATGCTGGCTATGAGGACCCAGGGGATACAAACAATGGGTAACTGACGAGGTGAACCAACCCAGAACGAGATAAAAACTTACATCACGTGTTGTCGAAAACTAAAAATAGATTTTAAATAATTATCATGGGACATGAGGATTCGTTCTCTTACCTCCTTTATTTGTTACTACGCGGAGAACTTCTCGCGAACTCCCCCAGATTCTACTGTATTATAGCTAAGTAGTCAGTAAGTTCGTACATCAAGGGCACCCAACAAGTACTTTTTGAAATTCGTTTGAAACCAGTTGTCTGCAGCTTATCTAGCTATTTTAAGGCGCCTACTGTGTCTTTTGACGTATTCTAGAAAGCTATTAGCTGTTCGGATTTTCTAGGTGAAAAAATACTATGGCAAAATATTCCCGGCCTACGAATTTGTTATTAGTCTAGAACAGAAACAAGAATTTTCTAGCCCAAGTAACTTCATGTTGCAAAGTTTTGTGGAGGTACGAATTGTTTAGGGATTCTTTTTTCCTTTAGGAAATTCTTAGGGGATGAAAATGTATTGTTCTGACTCTATTGATATTTTAGTCTTCCTTTTCTTCTATAATTTTCTAGGGATTGAAAACAAATTTTCTAGCTAGTATTTTAGAAAACAATTTTCTAGGGACAATTTTTTCAAATCCGAAAGTTTTAGGCTACCTTACTCTCCCGAACAGCTTTTTAACCGAAAACTTCGTTGGGTGCCCTGTTTACATGCGTGTACCGCAAGTGGGCAAGCCATGCTAGGAAACGGGTTAAAAAAACATGTTGTACCGTACTTATAAACTAACGCCCAAAGCACTTTGAAAAAGATTTCGAGATACTACTAAAGTACAAATTGTATAAAGTTCTGCAACGTTCGATTTACGTATCAGTCAATTGAACCCCGGGATTGAACCCCAACCACCGACCCCCGCGACTTCAGTAGTGGGGTTAACCGGGCCTAAGGCCGTGGCAAACCTCTTTAGCACCTCGCTTTCTTTGGATTGGCCAGGGATTAACGCCTGGAGACAATCTACCGCTGATTTAACATTGTATAGCTACAGTGCGTGCTCTAACAGTTTTGAGCATAGAACTGATTCGTTTAAATAGCGTGGAGTTTTACATTTTCAGAGCTCTGAATTAGTATATAGGTCAGTATATCTCGGCGAATGTAGCGATCATGCATTTAAATGTAAACCACTCTCCAGTGATCGTAGCGATCAACTTATCCCTGTATGAATTGCGAACTGCTCAAAACATGTCTCAGATATTCATTGATAACGGTATGCAATTTTAATGTTTTTTTAACAGGAACCTATAGTGTTTTTTTGGCGGGGATATGATTGCTATGTTGTTGCTATTTAACAAAAAGGTTTTGTAATCAAAGGTTCGTTGAGTACGTATTGGCTTCATGTAAGTAAAATAAAACCTATATTGAACCAGCAGTTTGTCTCTATCCTTTTTAGAACTTTGTCGCATCGAAAAACAAAGGCTGTGCTACAACTGTCTATTAAAAAAAAATGGGGTGTAAACCACTATGTCCCGGGGGTAGGGGCATTTGATCGCCTAATACGACGATGGGGTGGGGAATTTGAACAACATTTTTGGCCCGGGGGACGGGAATTTGAACAAACCAAACTCCAAAAATTCAAATGCCCGGGGGTTGCCCGGGGGGGGGGGGATGGTGATGTTTCGAATTGATCGGTACATTACGTTGGCAATAGCAAAATGTCAAAGTTTCAAATTTGAGCGTATTTACGCAAAGGTTCTAGCGGTTTCTTATACTGTTCGGTCTATCGGCTCTCGCGCAATGGATAATCACTTTTAGAGCTTATTCTGTATGAGAATTGTTCACAGACTGTCTTTTGTCAATTGCTGGGGTTATTTATATTCTAGAATATTTCGTTCAGTTTTCAGAGCATGGTTGCAGCTGCCTGTTCAGCCTCGTTTCCGTGCCGTCAATGTTTGTCGCCTTGGTGTCTCCTAAACTATTTGTCCAAATGCCGCCAATATTTTTCTTTCGCATGATCAGGATCTGTGTTACGTTGTGTGCGAAAATGAGAATATTTGGTAAAGGATTTCATTTTGAAAAAGTAGGAAATCAAAATATGAAAGTTTCAAATTTTAGCGTATCAATTTATGCAAACCGTAGATGTTTCTAGCACTTAGTAAACTGTTCAATCAATCGGCTGTCATTCAGTGTATAATCACTTTTAATAGAGCTTGAAACGTATGAGTATTGTTCACAAGGCTATCCTAACTCTCAGTTCTAGCATATAATCCTGGCTCGGATCCTGGCTCGGATCCTGGCTCGGATCCTGGCTCGGATCCTGGCTCGGATCCTGGCTCGGATCCTGGCTCGGATCCTGGCTCGGCATTTAGGTAGACTCGACTTGGGCATGTGTTTCATAACCGCATCTTGCCACAAGCACTGGTCAGGACGACTGCGCTTGACCCCCGGGGGGGGGGGTACTTACATGAAAAATGGGTATGTATGTGAGGCCAAGAGACTCAAACCCTGACCCTGTTTGACCCAATCCGAGCTCCAAAACCCTGATTGCCCCCTTTTTAGGGGAAAAAAACCTTATTGCCCCTTCTTTAAATTGTTTTAAAAACACGGTCGGATATATATCCCGGCCGGTATACCGCGTACCGGGATTGCATGCAAAATACGGAACATTTCAAGTCGGGACGTGGTATTGGGTAAACAAATCAGCAGATGGAGTACATAGATAAGTACTGAAGTACGAATTAGCGGCGTCACAATGTATGGGAACCTCAGTGCTTGCATGTGGACAGGCGATCAAAATGCGGCAGCAGAATTTATTTTTTTCGACATACTAACTAAAAAAACTGAACCCTAACTGCCTAAAAAATACTGAACCCCGACCCTGACTGCACCCAAATTATACTCCAATCCTGACCCTGATCTGCCCAAATCAGGTCAAAACCCTGTGACCCTACCTGCCAAAATTGAGCTCAAAACCCTGACCCACCCGGGCGGCACATACATAATACGTCACAAACAGGAGTACCCCCCCCCCCCCCCCCCCCCGGGGGGCTTGACACCTCGCTCACGATGTATCCGACAGTCCTCTCTCCGATCCCTGCCATCTCCGCTATAGTATCGAGTAGTAATCACCTCTTCCTAGTCGATATAAGCAAATAGCTAATCTGAATTCCGGTGAGATTGGGTCTTCGGTGATCGTGTCTTTCTCAATAACGTTACGAATTCGGCCGAGTAGAAACGAAAACGTCGACCTTGACACTCTAAACGTAGCTTTGAAACGCTTCTCGGAGTAAGTAGACCATACGAAGTCGAACCATCCATGCAGAATGTCGTTGAAAACGGCGGCATGATCGACTATTATAAACAGAAGTTTCATTGTGTGAAACCGCTAGAAGCACGGTTAATAACGCCACTTGCATTAACAACCTTCGTCTCGTATATACACGGCACCGAGTGCTGTGAATAACGCCATTCTTCTGTTTCTGGAGTTTTGGACAATCATTTTCCACAGAAAGGCCCTTTTTAGATTCGACCGAGCGCTGTATTTCGCCATATCACTAGCTCCTGGCGAAAAGTGAAATGTGCCAGGACACGTGTTAGTTCCCGTGATTTAATTAGGTGCAAGTGCATGAATTAAGATCGACATATGTTCGACGTTTGCTGCCACGTAGGCCCTAAGTCGATCTTCTACCGAACCTATTTTTTAATAGGATCGGCGCGACTTAAGTTCGACGTTTGCCGTAGTCCAGGCCTCTGATGCGTATTCAAGCCTGGGTCTAACAAGCGATTCATATGCTCGTTTTTTAACAGATAAAGAAAAAGGTTTCAATGTCTTACGTACAATTCCTAACGTTTTGTTGGCTTTAGATGTAATATTAGAACAACGAGCGTTCCATCGAAGATCGTGTGACTGTTTCTGACATGTGACTGTAGAGAGCACTAATTATATCCGTGAAACAAAAAAAGTATTGAGTAAATAGAGATTATTACATGTTAAGAGCTTGATATCCGTGTGATAAAGCCGTGAATAAAAACCATATCAGTGAAGTGATACGATATCACTTCACTGTACCAAGGGCACCCAACGAGTACTTTTTGAAATTCGTTTGAAACCAGTTGTCTACAGCTTATCTAGCCATTTTAAGGCGCCTACTATGTCTTTTGACGTATTCTAGAAAGCTATTAGCTGTTCGGATTTTCTAGGTGGAAATCGCGTCAACCGAAAATACTATGGCAAAATATTCCTACGAATTTGTTAGTAGTCTAGAACATAAGAATTTTCTAGCCCAAGTAACTTCATGTTGCAAAGTTTTGTGGAGGTACGATTTTTTTAGGGATCTGACTCTATTGATCAGACGAATTGGGACGTACGAATATTTTAGGGGAAACCTTTTAGTCTCCCTTTTCTTCTATAATTTTCTAGGGATTGAAAACAAATTTTCTAGCCAGTATTTCAGAAAACAATTTTCTTGGGACAATTTTTTCAAATCCGAAAGTTTTAGGCTAACTTACTCTCCCGAACAGCTTTTTAACCGAAAAATTCGTTGGGTGCCCTTGCTGTACTTCACTTTAAATGTATAATAAGCAATATCGTTCGTTCGCGATATGATACGAATGATATCAAGCTCTTAACATGTAATAATCTCTATTTATTTTGTAGCAAATATTGCAAACCACTCAACCGGGATATCATCTTTATTGCAAGACATTAAACGGCTCTATAGAACCAAATTACATGCGTGACGTCAGTGGTTTGCACATCAATATTCGTCTTCGTAAATAATGCAAAATACTGTGTTTTTGTTTAATTCTCATACTTGCGGTGCGGCTTTCCGTCTGTCATATTTTTTCTCAAAGAAGCCTGAGTAGTACCGCTCGAAACCTGTATTCTGATTGCACCATTATATTGTAGCTCTATTGTTTTTGTACTGGACGTTCTAAAGGTTAGGGTTTGTGCCAATGCTGTGCCTCGTTTCGAACGGTACAGCCCGACTCAGAAGCATTGCCGTCGGCCATATAACCACTTGACGTCATGCATGTGCTATATCAGTTGTCGCGTGACTTTGGAAACTGAACACGAAAGCAAACATGTTCGCGCTCCAAATTTATTTTTAATTGCACAGAATTACCAAGGAAGACAAAACTTTTATAAAATCAATTTTAACTTGTGGAACAGCGACAGTGACAAGATCGGACTTTAGTTCGGATTTTTTCGTACTCAACATCCAGTGACCGAAGCGACTATGACGTAAGTCTGGCAATCGATCGATCTATACGTTTGATTTGTAATTTGATTGCTGATTTTAAAAGGAGACTGAAGTTAGTTCTACGAACCAATATATATATATGAAAAGCCGCGTCTGAGAGGAATCACGACCATAGATAAATTAGCCGGTTTAGTTTATATTTTTTTATAGAAGTTTCTACGAAATTGTACCGGGACAAATATCGGATTTATTTACTAAGCGCAAAGTTGCCGCGTATAAACTTAGAGGATAAAATAAGCTATCAATCCCAATAGCGAAAACAGATAGAATGTATAAATCGTTAGTAAACAAAGGAACTAACCAATGGAACAACTATCCCAGAGAATATCCAAGGTTTACCTTATAAGAAGTTTGAGAGAGTTGAAGAACAGTAAATGTAACGACTGTAATTAAAATAGTCTCCATTTTACATTTATCATTATTAGTGTACCCTTTTATTTATCTATCTATCTATCTATCTATCCATCTATCCATCTGTCCATCTATCCATCTATCTATCTATCTATCTAACTATCTATCTATCTATCTAACTACCTAACTACCTAACTACCTATCCATCTATCTATTTATTTATTTATTTATTTATTTTCAAATAATAACAGTTTTTAAATTGATAGATATGCAGTATTATACTTCTCAACTCTATATATTTTAGCTATACACGACCACATCAGCACCAGTTGTGTTGCGTTTAAACTTATCGTGTTTAAATAAAGGTTATTGATTGATTGGTTGGTTGGTGAAGACCTGGTGCTGATATAGATTTACTGTTAAAAAAAACTGTTTTCTAACAGGAACAACAGTTTAAACAAAATCAATTCGCACCACAATACTACTATCCACTTCCTTATTAGAGAAAACCGTTTAAGTGAAATGCGGTTGCGAGTATAACATATGAAAAGAAAGTAGCCATGCTAAAACATTCCTCTTCCAGTGGCGCTTTAGACCACACTTAGAAAACAAGACTATCATGTAAAGTTAAAGAAATATTAAGGGTACAAAAGTCAGTGACTTATTTTGCATATTTCGCCTTAATAACTCGTTAACGAAACAATGTGGTCAACGTTTCTAAGCTGAACTAGGTAAAAGGCTTTAAACTTGACCACATGCATCCACTCATTATCCTCAGTGTTTCTGTCAGTAAACTCGCAATTAACTGATTTCGTGGTCTAAGCCACGTGACAGGACACGTGACATGTTTTTCTGCGCACAAGTCAATAATGATTATCAATTATTGAACGAAATTTCGCGGAGTTAAATAAGGAAATTTGACCCCTGAACCAGGCCTTAACATCCTTGAGCTGAGATTGAACGGCTGCATGGCAAACGGCAGAGAACGGTTTATCGATTTCGTTAATACTTTTCATCCTGCGCTCGATTTTACATGGCATATCTCAGGTACTTCAATATACTGATCAATGTTTCAATACCTAGCAACAGCCTGGCTAATACTGTCCATTACAAGCTTACTGATTCACGCAGTTAGTTCATATTCTCGCTTGGGGAGCCGTAGCCTGTGAAGCGGAGGGGGGGGGGGGGGGGGGGGGTTAGGGCGAGAGCCTCTCCCCTCTTCCCTTCCCCTCCCTAGTCCCCCTCTTCTCTTCTCCCTCAAGAGAGGCTGTTCACAGGGTAGAGGAGCCGGGGTGGCACAGTGGTTAAGCCGCTTCGCCTCTTATCTCTGTGGCCGGGTTCGATTCCCGTTCGTGGCGCCATATGTGAGTTGAGTTTGTTGGTATCTCACCCTTGCTCCGAGGTTTTCTCTGGGTTTTCCGGTTTTCCTCCCTCCGTAAAAACCGACACGCTAAATTCCAATTCAATCTGAGGATTAGTCGGGTCCTGGATTTGAATAGCAAAAGAGAAAGCGGGGCTGAATTTGAATAACAAGAAAGACCTAGCCCCGCTCTCTCCTCTGTCTCCTAAGACAATTAAATTCGGAATGGGCCCAATTCTTTCCACTGAACCTGAACCCTAAAATCAACCATCGTTTATACAAAAATGTATTCGAAATAAATAGGTTCTTAAATTTTATTTTTCTGCGCGTCTATGAAGACAAAATTAGTGTTCAAGTTCGATTTTCCTCTGAAAAATCTATATTGTGTGTCGGCTCAATTCAGTGCAAGTTTCCCCATATCGTACGTCACACATACCAAGGAAAAACGATCACACCTCCAGCACAAAGAAAACACAATGGTCCGCAAAATTAGAAGCCGTTAACCCACTTTTCAATTTCGGGGATAGCATGGCAAATCTAATTCAACCATCTAATTCAACTGACGTCACAAATTACAAGACTTGAGACGTCTGTGTACGTAGCGAAGGTTGTGAGGGGGGTTTTCGGATTTTCTCTTCCTAGACGCGCAACACAGAAAAATAAAATAGCAGAACTTATGTATTTCAAATACATGTTTGTATAGACGTTGGATTGATTTTAGGGTTCAGTTCTCCTTTAACAAGAGACGCACTTCTCTTGCCAGCCAGTAATCCTGTACCGCTCGAGACCTGTATTCTGATTGCACCATTATACTGTAGCTCTATTGTTTTCGTACTGCACGTTCTGAAGGTTAGGGTGTTTTGTATTGTTGGGAAAACCAATGTTGTGGTTCGTTTCGAGCGGTACAGGATGGCCCTTGCCAGCAGGAAAGCCGTAGATTTGTCTCTACGATTAATAAGTCTCTACACTTTTAACCATGTGGGATATTTAAGATGATATAATGCGCATGTCAGAAGTAAACTAATGTTAAGCAACCTCGTCCCAGTGTCTTCTCGGTCAGATCCAAGATGGCGGCTACGCCAAGCGCGGAAGACCCTGGGAACGGCGTTGAATGTTAAATTAACCAGTTTGTTGATTATAAATCATATTAGAGCGGTTTTCAGTTGAGTGTAGTAAAACCAAACGCAATTTACCCACAGCCAGCCAATCATAGCAGCGAGTAATCACAAGTAACTCATAAATGGCTTCCCTGTGAGCCAATGACAAACCAAAGCAAAACCAAAACCAATTTGCGCTTGGTTTTACTTAGGAGAGCTTAGTAAACGCAAAACCAAAACACTTCCGACACTCAATTGAAATCCGCTCTATAGGTAAAAAGACACCTAGTTTGCAAATATATAAATTTTATAATCAGTAAAATGGATTATTTAACCCGATGGTAAAACATTTGAAGCAGTTTCGGGCATCTAGCTATATAGTTGTAAACAATTGTGTCTAATAATATTCAAACCAACAAATGAAACTAGTTAACAGAGTGCCCTAGGCCTTGAACCTTTATTTATTGTATCACCTGCACGTATATGTCAAACGTAAATCGCGCCACAATAGCCCACCTTAAATATATACTCTTCTAAGGGTAAATTTAATTTATTCTTTTCTCAGAGAAAAGAAAACAAATAATTGGTCTCTGAGCTTCATGTTGAAACGGCTTCGTAAAACTGTAAGAGTCTGTTCCTTTCCCGTCCTTTTCTTGGCAACGTTACGCGAACACTGAAACGAAATATCAAGAATATGAATATGAATGAATTAAATATGACTGATTACTCTTGTTTACTTTGATAACCAGAATAGCGCAGAACTACATCGGCAAGAATAACCTGGTAATTTATCAATTCCGATCAATATCCAGCCATTTATTTGAGCGCTGTTGGAGTTCATTCATATACATTTTGTATCTTTCCACAGTCCTGTAAGTAATTATCTAACATAGTTGTTTCTCTCCGATTCGCGAATTAACTACTATTTGTGGTTATACTGACAGAGATGGGAAGCGAGATTACTAATTTAGAGATAATGAAACAGTTGTTCCTCCCTTTTCAATCCTTTGTTTGGCTATTGAGCCCTGTACTCCCTGCAAGTTCAAGGGTAAAAAATATTTGCTGACAAGAATGGGTGGTGGCTAGAGGATATACTAACTTTTGAAGTTATGAATAACAGATGATAAAGAGAGACCTAGACCAGATGAATGGTACGGTATCACATCTTATGTATATGACACAGCGGACGAGGTACATCATGCGATAGTGATCAATGTCTTTATTAGTGTATTAGATTATAGAAATCGAAGCGTCTCGTAGGACAAATAAGAGATGAAAACAAAGTGCGTTCAAACATCTCCAGAAAACGCCGTTATCAGCGGTCATCTCAGTTTGGTGCCAATTAGATAGAAACGCTTGATCTTATTTTCTAATTTTGAACTTGATAAGAGGTGTTTTGGAGATGTTATGTGAAGAAGTATAAACTATATCAAAGGCATTTCAATTCGAGGAAATCTACGTAGTCCGCTCCATTCAAATTCAATAAAAACTGACTGAAAACCGCAATACTATTGCCATATGTATTGGATAGTTCTCTCCGCTAATGAAAAATTCAACAGTGAACCCCACTGTTATCTAATCAGGTAGTCTTTCTTTTCTGCCATCCTCCAATCATCAGCTGTTAAACTGAAGCAGAACCAATTTATAGCCGATGTACTGAAACTAAAGATTTAATACAGAAATATAAAGGAAAGTCGCCATCGGTCTATGGGAATGGAAAATACACAATCAGGTGAGTGACGGTATTCAACATCTTTCAGCATAACCGCTATAAAATGCATCTCAGTTTGAATCAATGAACACTAAGGAACGGCTCAGTACTGGTACCTTAACTGACATATATATTTGCGACCTTCTCGAACGACTCTGACTACCATAATGTCACAATAAACTCAGGCATGTAGCCGAGCTAACCTTTTCCGCGCACGATATTTGAGCATTGACTATACCGTGAGACCATAGAACGTCACTGGCATTTATTGTTTTTGCGCAGGTATACTTATTATCCCGTCTGAGTATCTTTCCCGTAAGAAAAATGCTTGTTAATGAGACAGGTGACTTTATATATACACTGTAAAGTTTGCATACAGCAGTAGGCAGTCATACAAGACCTTGTACACATGGAAAAGCCTTTGAACATTGAACACAGTTGAAACAACTTGAAGAACTTGCTGCGCCGTGACCAAATTACCCCCGCACAGCCTTACGCCCGTGCCAAAACAAGGAAGAGTTTCTGAGGTGGCAATTTACTACGTATTGACTACAAACGTATTGACTACAAACATACAAACGTGCACATTAACGGTATCGTGAATGTTGAATGGTTTTTTTTACTGTAAGTCGGCGGAACATTGCTCTTTGAGGTGCGGTTCAAGGAGATTTTTGATGCCGAAGCAGCCCTCACAATTCGTGAACAATTCAGTTGGGGGTTACTTAAAGATGTTGCGGTTTGCCGCTCATAACACAGAGCTAATCCAACACTGATTGAAAAAGTTGTTACATTTGCTTTGAAATAGACACCTATTACAATCAAACGATCCAAACCGCAGTCTGTTTATAATATCATTCAAGCAACATTTGGTAGTCGTCAGACATTGCGGGTCTAGCCATGTGAACAATTAACGCCTAAAACACAGTTTGAATATGAGAATTCTCAGCTGTCGTTCACCCTCCCGATATGTTCCGATCCATTAGACACGTGAACTGCTAGTCATGCTGGACCTTTGTTTAAATCAACTCTCGTCCTGCTTCAAGTTTTGCATAGACCATTTAACAAAAATAAACTATACTGCAACTAAAACGAAAGAATGAATCTGTTTTTTATTTATCTATTTTTCATTCATAATTGATTTGATAAAACAGTGAAAATCGGTAAGGAGAATATTTTGTGCTATTTATGGCGTAAGAGTATTTCGTGATTCATTTTACGACTGCTGTTCTCCCCGCAAATGTATATTATACCGCAGGCACCGCATCATCCACCGTATTTATTGATTTACGAAGATCTTTTGTTGTTTCGTGGAGCGAAACATGCTACTTACTCAATCTAAAAATCCGTGATAAAGAGATTTAAAGCTTATATCAAAAGAAAGCCATGATCATGAAAAGCCGGAAAAGGGAACTGATTGAACCATCGCTTATCAAAATACTCACGAAGAAAAGATTGTTTAAGATGATACCGAACCATTGTACTCTCTCAAATAAGAATTTAGAAAGCTTAACCGCCTCGGTCACAAGAAGATAAACAGTGCAAGACGAGACCGCAGTGGTACATGGGAAAATGGTTCACGCATGCGTATGCATGCCCCGAATACCTCGGCCTTGTTTTTGTGTGAGCAAAAAAATCCGAATCGGAAAGCATCAAATCGCGGCTGCAGTAGTTATCCTTTTCCCCCTGACTAACAGGCATAAGATTGTGTTTTTGCCAAGTTGTGGTATCTCAGTGTTGAAGGGTAAAAAGACTTCTAAAATATTCAATGGGGGAACACCTTCTAGTAATTTTGTTCATTAACCACAATGCATTTCGGAAATAGTACTAGAAAACTGTATGAAGAAATTCTATAGTGAGAGAAAGGCATTGTTCATTGTTCCTTTTTAAGATTTTATATATATTTTATTTTCTAAAGATGATGATGATTATTGAACGATAGAGGTAATCGGGTATATACTTCATGGTAGTGTTTCGTTCCATATAGTCTCCCTGCATAATACTGTAAAACAGTAGAGAAAAATGATTATGCAGGAGACTATATGGAACGGAATACTACCATGAAGTATATACCGGTAATCGGCTAACGCTGTTGCCACCCAATTCAGATCATGTGATGTAAACAGATGCTACTCTGGGGAATTATTCCTTTTTCATTCCAATCATAATGCAGTCATGCCTATCTGAATAAAATTAATTTTCCAAGAGTCAATTCTCCAGAGTAATGTGTGTTTATATCACATGATCTGAATTGGGTGGCAACAGCGTTAGCCGATTACCTCTATTACACTATATGAGCTCGACGTTTCTATCAGCCATTGAAACTGAGAGCGAGTAGTCTAATTGTTTTAGTAGAAACCAACTAGTAGTTCAATCTTGAACTGAAACAAGAAGATTTTTTTACATTTTGACGACTTGGCAGTCATTGTTTTGCTTTTGAAAACCGACGTTTTCGCTACTCATTATCTATCACAGAATAGATAGCGAGTAGCTTAGCCAATTAAATTGCAGGATTCGTGATAGAACACTAGTTGGTTTCTATTCAATACATGTTATACTAACAGTTAATAAAATAATGACGAATAGAAGACACCGACTAGCGAATGCATGTCCGTATCATGTAACATAGCAACGTTTAGAAATGCATGAACGTAATTGGCCTTGTACATGATACTTACACTACGTACCAGAATATTTTTGTGTTACTCCAGGAGCCCATTACCAGGAGCGTCCATATATACTATACCCGTGAGTCAGCGTATGACCGATTTGAGCTATTTTTAGAACATGTTTCCCGGGTAACTGCCTTCTGACTCTGCTGCGATCGTGCATATGCTTGCAGTAATTGTCGAAATTAAGAATGATCTATTGTTCTTTGAGGTGATTTTACTAACGCTGCATTGTCCTGACTATGGTTTGATTGGATTCCCAAAGTGTGGGCACGTGAACTCCCGTGAGATCTGTTCTAAATATAGCTCAATCCGGTCATACGCTGACTTCACAGACCTAGTATGGGAGATGGACGCTCCTGGTAATGGGCTCCTGGTTACTCTAATTTAGATCATTGTCTTTGCATTCTCAGAGGAGAGGAAATGTTGTGTCAAAGTGAGGTCACAAAAGCATGACGTCATCATGCATAAGGCCTATTAGGAGCCCATTACCAGGGTCTGTTAGTTCATTTTAGTTAATTGACTTAAAATTACATAGAGAGCCCCATTTTTCGGTAGGGACTGGTCATAAAGTAAAGGGGGGAGGGGGGTGCATGGGCCGGAAAAAAGGAGGGATGGGCCACCATTTTCAAGCATGGAAAAAGTGGTGGGCCAACAGAAATCATGCCATAACGAGCTGCGCTCTCTTAGTAACCAAAAAGTAGCTACAATATCCCGCAGCATTCCAATCTAAACGAAGTCTTGCTGGTGATCTACCGAATGTGTCGGGCTTCACGCCTATGTGTCATAATCCGTAAGTGTTGGGTGCGTTTTAACTAAGATTTCAATCGTCACTCCAGACGTCCTATTCTTAAAGGAATACGAAGATAGCTTTGTTCATTGAACTTCAGTTGAGCAGCCAAACCTGGGTGAGCAACGATGATTTCTCCCTTCGGCCACGGTTTTAAACAACTCGTGATCATTGCAGTGCGGAAATATTCTAATTCGTAATATTTTTAGAATATTTGAGCTCCTTGCAACGCTGAAAAAAAATCAATTCTGTTGTAAAATCTAACTCGGGATTTCAAGTCTTATTTAGGTAGCCTGCCTCACTAGGTATAAGGTTGTGTTCCCAGAAATGCTCAGGCATACGATGATGCCAGGACTCCAACCTTGGTGAACCAGTCAAAAGGATATTGAACACATTCAGACCTAGTTTTTCATCGCACAATTCAAAAATAATAGAAAGTTGTGTTCCATATCCCAGAAGCGCTCAGGCATACAGTGATTCCAGGACTCCAACCTGGGTGAACCAGAAAGGATATAGAACACAGACCAAGTTTTTCATCGCACATTTCATAAATACTATAAAGTTGTGTTCCATATCCCAGAAGCGCTCAGGCATACGGTGATGCCAGGACTTCAACCTGGGTGAACAAGAAAGGATATAGAACACAGACCTAGTTTTTCATCGCACAATTCAAAAAAAATAAAAAGTTGTGTTCCATATCCCAGAAGCGCTCAGGCATACGGTGATGCCAGGACTTCAACCTGGGTGAACCAGAAAGGATATAGAACACAGACCTAGTTTGTTTTATCACACATTCAATCAAGTTTGTCAACAAATCAAGTTTTAGATGGACTTCTAGAGTTGGCATGTCTATCAGGCTGATGCAGCTTGGTCTCCCTCGCTGCCCAAGCAACTGCAGCAGAAAGGTTGACTTGATAACCTTGAGGACCACTGTCTGGCAAAGGCTTGATGTCTATTGCATTTCTCATTACTTTTCAAACAGCCTTATACTTGATTCTTGGGGTGTTAGTATTCCTCTAAAGAAATAAAGAAATAAAAACAATCATAATCAGTCGCATCAATGACAAAAAAAACACCTTCAATCATGTAAGTTGTAAGTGTCCACAGCCTAGGTCAGTGGAGCAAACTGACACAGTTTAGTATGTATCTGAGAACCAATTTAATTAACCTCAATAAAAAGATTCGCTTACCCCTTATCATCGCTGTCCTCACGAGATCGCTTGTGAACGTTCTCGAATTCATATCGAAGGCATGATACTTGGCAGCTTCGAGAGCAACTTTGAGCTCTCTGTTTTCCTCTTCTTGTTGATCTATATTTACTATAGATTATTAAATGACGTATCTCAGGGAAAGTTGTTGACGTTGCCGATGAAGTTGGTGTTTCGACTCGATCGCCACCAAGTTTTAGTGCATTGATGTCATCTATCAGCCAGCTGTATTAATTATCTTGAGTTTGAGTTCAATTTCTGTAGCAATATGGCGGCAACAACACCAAACGTAGAGGCAATGCTAAGACTTCCTTGATCTTTGTACACTCGTCGATCAGAAAGGCCGCCATTTTCAAGATCAGATAACTGAACTTTGGCGAACTCCTCAGGAAAATTAACTACTAAAGAGCTCCTTGACATTACGTTTTCAACAGGAATACCGCAGATCTTCGAATTGAGAACATATCAGTTCTTAGAACTACAAACTTCAGACGGATTAGCGATCTTTGCAAGAAAATACCAACCGGATGCAACGGGATGATGTCAAACTTTAGTTCAAGTCCAGCCTCTAAAACTAAACAGGCATCCTCGCACCACAGGCGAGTGTGTGCGCAAACCGATAAAGCCTTCAAGGAATTACCAAGCGCTGTTATAATAAAACCGCAAATCAAATACAACGAAAGCAATTCAGCAGGCCTATGACGTCACTCCATAGCAACCGGACCTCGAATATTTTGAACATCCGGTTCACTGAGGCTCGTTATGGTACATTGGGGGTGGGCCATGTCTTATCATGCAATACATTGGGGGTGGGCCATGTCTTATCATGCAATACATTGGGGGTGGGCCATGTCTTATCATGCAATACATTGGGGATGGGCCATGTCTTATCATGCAATACATTGGGGATGGGCCATGTCTTATCGTGCTATACATTGGGGATGGGCCATGTCTTATCGTACAATACATTGGGGATGGGCCATGTCTTATCGTGCAATACATTGGGGGTGGGCCATGTCTTATCGTGCAATACATTGGGGGTGGGCCATGTCTTATCGTGCAATACATTGGGGGTGGGCCATGTCTTATCGTGCAATACATTGGCGGTGGGCCATGTCTTATCGTGCAATACATTGGCGGTGGGCCATGTCTTATCGTGCAATACATTGGGGATGGGCCATGTCTTATCGTGCAATACATTGGGGGTGGGCCATGTCTTATCGTGCAATACATTAGTGGTGGGCCATGTCTTATCGTGCAATACATTGGGGGTGGGCCATGTCTTATCGTGCAATACATTGGGGGTGGGCCATGTCTTATCGTGCAATACATTGGGGATGGGCCATGTCTTATCATCAATACATTGGGGATGGGCCATGTCTTATCATCAATACATTGGGGATGGGCCATGTCTTATCTGCAATACATTGGGGATGGGCCATGTCTTATCTGCAATACATTGGGGATGGGCCATGTCTTATCTGCAATACATTGGGGATGGGCCATGTCTTATCTGCAATACATTGGGGGTGGGCCATGTCTTATCGTGCAATACATTTGGGGTGGGCCATGTCTTATCGTGCAATACATTGGCGGTGGGCCATGTCTTATCGTGCAATACATTGGGGATGGGCCATGTCTTATCGTACAATACATTGGGGGTGGGCCATGTCTTATCGTGCAATACATTAGTGGTGGGCCATGTCTTATCGTGCAATACATTGGGGGTGGGCCATGTCTTATCGTGCAATACATTGGGGGTGGGCCATGTCTTATCGTGCAATACATTGGGGGTGGGCCATGTCTTATCATCAATACATTGGGGATGGGCCATGTCTTATCATCAATACATTGGGGATGGGCCATGTCTTATCATCAATACATTGGGGATGGGCCATGTCTTATCTGCAATACATTGGGGATGGGCCATGTCTTATCTGCAATACATTGGGGATGGGCCATGTCTTATCTGCAATACATTGGGGATGGGCCATGTCTTATCTGCAATACATTGGGGATGGGCCATGTCTTATCATGCAATACATTGGGGATGGGCCATGTCTTATCATGCAATACATTGGGGATGGGCCATGTCTTATCATGCAATACATTGGGGATGGGCCATGTCTTATCATGCAATACATTGGGGATGGGCCATGTCTTATCATGCAATACATTGGGGGTGAGCCATGTCTTATCATGCAATACATTGGGGGTGAGCCATGTCTTATCATGCTATACATTGGGGATGGGCAATGTCTTATCATGCTATAATTTCCGATAGATACTTTGTGTTGTTACTCCATTGTCAAGTATCTTACCGAGTTGATAAAAATACAAACATGAACAAAAAACATTAAAACCCCAAAATGTTAACAATAAGCTACTAAACACTTTAACACTCTATAAACTTGGTTGCAAATTTTCAAAAGCTGGAATTATCAGTATAATACAATGTCTGTCCTTTTCCGTTAGACTATAATCTAATCAGAATACTATATGCTTGAAGCATCATCATAAGTGACATCGCCGTCAGTATATCTGTCACTGTCTATTATCAATGTGGGGTTTGAAGGAACAGATGCGTGAATAGCTTCTTTAGTAAACTTTTTTTATAAAGGTTTTAGCCATTTAGTGTCTCTTTTTCCTAATCGTTTGATTCATAGGTAAAAAAAGGAAACGGGCTACTGTATTTTAATCTTCGAATGATATTTTGCCATTTTGGGGGTATTTATAAATGCAGAGAGGAGAGTCACGTATTCCTGTGCAAGCATACAAGGGTGGGTCACTTATAATCATGCACGAATTAAAGGGTGGGCCACCCAAAATGGTGTAGTTGGTAGATTTGATTTTTCCAGCCCACGCCCCACCCCCTGTACTTTATGACCAGTCCCTTATTTTATGTAAGGTGTCCGTTCTTTCTCCATATTACATTATATTTCTGTTGTGTACATTGTACTGTCGCACTTTGTAATAAGTCTGTCGCACTTAAGCTTTGTCATGATCTTCGCAAGAGTGCCGGTTCGTCATAAAATGTTAGAGAAAATGGTTGCCCTATCAACATATCCTAGCAAACAACGGCTGCAAATCAAAAGGTGTGACGTCATCAGTCAAGTAGTCAACACAGCTACCCTCGGGTACAAGACAAACAACACCTTTCAATCATATTATGTGACATCTCAAGTCACGTGACTTACTGAACATCTCCTATATCTCCTAGGATGCACAATACCGCTACTAAACATGAACACAATATTCTCGGGCACAACACAAAGTGTAGGCTCGGTTTCAGCCGTTGGGGTGTCGTTTCTCAAAAGCCTCCCCCCGAGCCTACACAAAGTGTTGTAAAAAAAAGGCACTTAAAGTTTCGGCAATTAAATGTTTTAATATCTAAAAAAAAAAAATTATATGATCACTAATTTTATTGGAGGAAAAGAAACCTTTGAGCCACACAGCAACATGCAAATTCATTGAAATTGTACAACTTCTTCAGTCCAGCAACTAACGAAAAATCGCCAAATGTATGAATTTCGTATAATAAAGCACTTTTCAATGCACAAAGTCAGGTCAGCATTCGATGCGTTCCACTTCTTTTCGATGACTTGTTGAACACGGGCATAGCTCGTTACGTTACAACAGTGCCATGGTGCAAATTACTTAAGCAATAGACCACACATTTCAATGTGTTTTATACTGGCGGCGAAATAAGGCAAGCGGGATGTTGGGAGAGCTAGAACACAAGCTAGAAATGCTTGAAAATCACAAGCCGAAGGTGCGTGATTTTCAAGCATTTCAAGTGTTCTCAGCCCAACATCCCAAGTGCTAAATTTCGCCAGTAAACACATTGAAATGTGTGGTCTATTGCTTTTATGATAAACTACGACACAACGCAAGCAGGCGTGCCGATAGATACTGTAGTAGTGGTTGTGGTAGTAGTAGTGGCAGTAATAGTTTATTTATTACAAAATAGAGCATCAAATAAAGCCCTTTTTAAATGTGAACATGCAATAATAATACAAGGATAGAAAGACTAGAAAGGTGGGGCTTCCGAAAAGTAATGGGCAAAAAAATAATATACTATAATTTGTGTATCAATGATTGTTATACTAATTTACGACTAATTGTCGTACTAATTGAAATAAATGTTAAATAATGATAAATAATGATAGTAATGGCGCTAAAAAGTATGGAAACTTTCTAGATCCTGTTGTGTTTTTATTTAACTTTCACTCCGTTTACATAGCTCCTGCATACCTTATATCCTTTTTTACAGTTACGCTCAAGTTACTACAACCTGCGGGGGATTATGAAGCTAAAAATACTGCCAGTTTAAAATCACTACGCTTGGCCTACGGTCGGAATGAACAGGGCATCTCCTAATCTAGCCACTTTTACTGCCTTTAAACGTAAAATTAGACAGATGATTATTCCTGTGCTGTAATTATTGTTCTTGTTGTATTTTATCTTGTATTGTTACTTCCGTATGTTCGAAGATACTAGCATAATGCTAATCTCAAATTTCGAACTGAAACTGAAAGTCTATGTATGTATGTATGTCTAGTCGCCTCCTTGCTGCATCAATGCTCGCTTATTATCGCCGCTTCGCTGCTCTTCTCTCCTTCTCTGATAAACATAGAAACCTCAACGCAGTTCGAACTGAAACTACACGGCCCCTGTCCTCTGGCAAGATATCTGGGATCCGATATCTCCCGTAGTTGATTTTAAAAGTTCGGCACGGCGTGAGCGAACAGGAGGCTCATTTGGAGCAGTAAAGACTTCACAAATAACGCTGGTAAGGCCCGTTTCAAACGCCGTGCTGCTACCGTAGCGAAGTAAACACTGACAAAATTCATCATCCATATTCGACTTTTTAAGCACGGCAGTGGTACGACGTTTGAAACAATTTAACGGTACACCGGCGCGGCAGTGGTATACGACGTGACTTCAAACGGCGTGCTGAAAGTCTTGCCGCCGCTGTACCACTGCCGTGCTTAAGTGCTGAATACTTATTTCCACTGAAGCGAAAATAACACTTGGCCGACACCCTTGGCTGTTTTGTGAGTTTTGTCGCCGATCGAACCCGTGTTCACTGGGCAGTACCACTGCGATTGAAACGAACCTAAGTTTACGAAAATATATGTCTTAGAAATAGAAGCTATAGCTTAGGATTGGAATAAGTGTAGCATGCCTTCCAAAAAGCGAGTGAGGCGCGATATTGCAGAATATACAGTATATACATATAGGGTATATAGTGTATATATATACAGAATATACTGTATATATTGTATACATATACAGATTATATTACATGAGTATATTCTGTATATTCTCCAGTTATATATATACACTATATACACACTGCATATGTATAAAGTGTATATAGTGTATATAGTGTATATTCAGCCTGAATATACACTATATACACTTTATACATATACAGTGTGTATATAGTGTATATATATACACTATATACACTATATACAGAATATACTCTGTCGTTCAGGCATCACCTTGTAAAGAACGACAGAGTATATTCTGTATATAGTGTATATAGTGTATATATATACACTATATACACACTGTATATGTATAAAGTGTATATAGTGTATATAGTGTATATTCAGGCATCACCTTGTAAAGAACGACAGAGTATATTCTGTATATAGTGTATATAGTGTATATATATACACTATATACACACTGTATATGTATAAAGTGTATATAGTGTATATAGTGTATATATATTCAGGCATCACCTTGTAAAGAACGACAGAGTATATTCTGTATATAGTGTATATAGTGTATATATATACACTATATACACACTGTATATGTATAAAGTGTATATAGTGTATATTCAGGCTGAATATACACTATATACACTTTATACATATACAGTGTGTATATAGTGTATATATATACACTATATACACTATATACAGAATATACTCTGTCGTTCAGGAATCACCTTGTAAAGAACGACAGAGTATATTCTGTATATAGTGTATATAGTGTATACTGATATATACACTATATACACACTGTATATGTATAAAGTGTATATAGTGTATATAGTGTATATTCAGGCATCACCTTGTAAAGAACGACAGAGTATATTCTGTATATAGTGTATATAGTGTATATATATACACTATATACACACTGTATATGTATAAAGTGTATATAGTGTATATAGTGTATATTCAGGCATCACCTTGTAAAGAACGACAGAGTATATTCTGTATATAGTGTATATAGTGTATATATATACACTATATACACACTGTATATGTATAAAGTGTATAGTGTATATTCAGGCTGAATATACACTATATACACTTTATACATATACAGTGTGTATATAGTGTATATATATACACTATATACACTATATACAGAATATACTCTGTCGTTCAGGAATCACCTTGTAAAGAACGACAGAGTATATTCTGTATATAGTGTATATAGTGTATATATATACACTATATACACACTGTATATGTATAAAGTGTATATAGTGTATATAGTGTATATTCAGGCATCACCTTGTAAAGAACGACAGAGTATATTCTGTATATAGTGTATATAGTGTATATTCAGGCATCACCTTGTAAAGAACGACAGAGTATATTCTGTATATAGTGTATATAGTGTATATATATACACTATATACACACTGTATATGTATAAAGTGTATATAGTGTATATTCAGGCATCACCTTGTAAAGAACGACAGAGTATATTCTGTATATAGTGTATATATATACACTATATACACACTGTATATGTATAAAGTGTATATAGTGTATATAGTGTATATTCAGGCATCACCTTGTAAAGAACGACAGAGTATATTCTGTATATAGTGTATATAGTGTATATATATACACTATATACACACTGTATATGTATATGTCAGCCTGAATATACACTATATACACTATATACACTTTATACATATACAGTGTGTATATAGTGTATATATATACACTATATACACTATATACAGAATATACTCTGTCGTTCAGGAATCACCTTGTAAAGAGCGACAGAGTATATTCTGTATATAGTGTGTATATTGTGTATATATACACTATATACACACTGTATATGTATAAAGTGTATATAGTGTATATAGTGTATATTCAGGCATCACCTTGTAAAGACCTGAATATACACTATATACACTATATACAGAATAGACATATACAAATATAAAGTGTATATTTTTATTTCTATACAGTAGTGTATATTTATACAGAATATACATGGAAATATACAATGGTATATTCTGTATATTCTGCAATATCGCGCCTTAGTGCAAAAAGCATAGTCGAGTTCCGTTTCTACAGTTCCAAACATACCTCGAATATGTAAAGTTCGCTATTTGCCTATTGAAGGTCACCAGCTGGTATATGACTTCAATCACCAATGACTTGTGCTTGTGATCCCATGGGAAAGGCTTTATAGATGGCAAACGATCTTCATAAACGCAGTTTCAGAAAGACCACAATCGATTGGAGGTGAAAAACAGGTTTTGCTAATAACACTACCGATCTCGTACAAGTGACTTTAAATAAATGAAGTTAGATTCAGTTTTGCCATACAGTACAACTACCTGGTTATATCCTACAGAAGTCGGTTCCCGAGGAAAACTCTAAATCTGGCGAGATTAGCCCTACCTCTCAATTAAAATTTGGGTTATGAAGTTGGGGCCTAAATGTGACCAAGGAAACTGGACGTATATATACTTACATTTCTTATGTATCCCAATGTAACATTTACTATATACATAACTTAGTACTGCCCATATATTTTAACCTTTTTACGTATTTAGCTTGTTATTGATGCGCAGCGATCGCGAGCGAATAATAGATCAGCTAGACCCTATTCCTAGATGGCAAATCTTGTTTGAATAGTATACCTAATAGGCCTAGGTAGTGAATGCTGCCGCTCAGTTTAGGAAATGTATTAGAAGAAAACCTACAGTAGCTCTTTGGCAGGAAAAATATATATTACAGCTGTGATAAAAATGCCAAGATGTTAGTTGAATATACTAACAACCAAAATATTCGGAGTTTAGCGGGCAAGATGGATGAGTTACGCTTCATTTCCTCGGAATTCACTTGTTAACTCTTTCGGAGACTTGGGCTCGTAGCCGGATATAACTGATGCTGAGTTTGAAATACCTGGTTATCAACTCTTCCGACGGGATAGGAGAAGTAAAGGTGGTGGCTTGGCGGTCTATTCCAGGAATGACCTTTCAGTTCTACGAAGATCTGACCTCGAGAACTCGAGTGTTGAGGGATTATGGCTGGAAATATGTTTACCGAAGTCACGTAGCTTTTTGGTTGGGACTTTCTACCGGCCACCAACCTCGTCGAATCACTCAGTGAAGGACTTCTTGCCTATACTTGATAGCATGTTACAACTCGCTACAGCTGAAGGTAAAGAAGTCATTATTGTAGGAGATTTGAATTGGGATTTGTCGGCGAAACGGTCTCTTCCGGTGGAATGTAAACAACTCAAGGCGCTCCTGCAGACGGAAAATTTTACTCAGCTAATACAGAAACCTACTCGTATAACTAAAGACTCAAGCACGCTTCTGGATGTTATTATTACTAACTGTCGCCAGAACATCAGTGAATCTGGTGTGTTAAACTTGGGTCTGAGCGATCATGAAATGGTGTACTGCATCCGGAAACGGAATTGGATGAAAGCCCCGCCACAAACGCGGATTCTTAGGAACTATGCTAAGTATGATACGGTTAAATTCTGTCAAGATCTAAAGAATACTGATTTGGGTTTTGTTGAAAATCCTATCGGGACACTTGAAGGACATGGTGATTGTGTTGACGATCTGTGGGCGCAATTTAAGTCGTCTTTTGTCACGGTTGCTGATCGTCACGCCCCGCTTATCCAGAAGCGTATTCGCGGGTTTGAAAACTGCCCGTGGGTGTCAAGTAAAATCAAGCAAGACATCCGTCAGCGTGATTATCACTTGAAGAAAGCGCGTAAAACAAATCGCGACGAAGACTGGCTGAATTATCGTGCCTCTCGCAATGGTGTAACCAAAAACATCAAGAAAGCGAAACAAGCGGTTAGTGGAAAGCGGTTAGTGGAAAGTCATCGTGGTGACGAAAAAGCCTTCTGGAAGACGATGAAAAAGATCCTTCCCGGGGAGAGAAAGTCTACTGCTAGTAGTGCGGCCATGAGTGTTAACGGAGAGACCTGTACTGACAACTTAAAGATCGCGAATGGTTTTAACAGCTTCTTCGCGAGTGCGGTCTCGCGTCTTAAGCAATCACTTAGTGGCGGAAGCAGTATATTATCTTCTAGGAGTTCCAGAAGAGTGCGACTGGTTAATAGGCCTTTACCAGAGTTTAAATTCGATCTCGTGACGGAGGAATTCACTGCCAAGGCTTTAAAGAACCTGAAAGCGAGTAAAGCGAGTGGCTTAGATAATATATCGCCGCGGCTGCTCAAGGACTCAGCTGATGTTATCGCCCAACCGCTGACGAGAATCCTGAATGCATCGCTGACTCAGGGAGTGGTTCCAAGTGACTGGAAGTGTGCGAGGGTGAGGCCCTTGTTTAAGAAAGGAGCTGCTGCAGATATGGACAATTACCGTCCAATATCGGTGCTTTCAGTAGTGTCTAAAGTACTGGAGAGGGCTGTGCATTGTCAACTTTATGGATATCTATCCGAGCATAAGCTCCTCAGTGCTTTCCAGTGTGGGTTCAGAAAGAATTATTCAACCACCTCAGCTGCGATTTCATTTACGGATACTACTCGCCGTGCCTCGGATCAAGGACTGTTGACTGGAGCGGTATGTATCGACTTCCGCAAGGCTTTTGACACCGTGGACCACGGGATCCTGGTTAATAAGTTGGAATCGTATGGCCTTCAGGGCACAGAGCTCCGTTGGTTTGAAAATTATCTAACAAACCGTCAACAGGTTGTGGGTTATGGAACAGAGTTATCAGATCCATGCGATATCTCTTCCGGAGTTCCTCATAGCTCCATACTTGGTCCGTTGTTATTTGTACTATTCGTTAACGATCTCCCCTCTGTCCTCGATAGCTGTAACATATTAATGTATGCTGATGATACCGTTCTCTACTACTCAGCAAGAGATGCCGATGAAATTGGAAAGACACTTACCAAGGACCTGAATTTAGTTAAT
The DNA here is from genome assembly GCA_030867875.1 of Actinernus sp. WN-2022. Classification (NCBI taxonomy): domain Eukaryota; kingdom Metazoa; phylum Cnidaria; class Anthozoa; order Actiniaria; family Actinernidae; genus Actinernus; species Actinernus sp. WN-2022. The sequence goes on along the minus strand of JAOWCC010000577.1, from coordinate 55,027,402 downwards.
GACTGGATTCTTGATAATAACATGTTTTTGCAAAAGGGAAAGACTGAATGTGTACTTTTTGGAACCAGCGCTCGTTTATCTACTGTTTGTAATTTTTCCGTAAGTGTACAAGGGCACATCATTAAGCGTGTTTCGGAGTTTCGGTATCTTGGCATCGTACTTGACGAGGCCTTGACCTTTAGTGCCCATGTAAAGTACCTAGTCAGTAAGGCAGGGAAATGATTAGGTATGCTAAGTCGGGTGAGGAACAACGTCAGCATGCATACTGCAAATGTTATATATAAGTCTTTCATTGTACCAGTCCTTGACTATTGTGATCAAGTCTGGGGCTGTTGTGGCAGGGTTAATGCGGATAGTATAGACGGAGGCTTCAGAGGCGTGCTGCCCGTATAATTATGAGAACTTCAAGTAGTGATGACGCAATTGAATATCTTCGATACGACACTCTTGAGTTACGGCGTGAGAAGCATGTCTTGAAGTTAGTAAAGCGTTGCCTTCAGGGGCGTGTTCCTCAATTTTTTAACAACTATTTTACCTTTAATAGAGATATTGTGGCTAGGTTGACAAGGCGAAGCAATCACCTACATGTCCCTAGTGTTAAATTAGAATGCAGCATGAAGTCGTTTTATTATCATGGCTGTATCGTATACAATCAAAGTCTGTAAATTAATTAGTTTCTTTTTTATTATTATTTTTATTATTCATATCTCCTTTTTTGTTTTAAATTCGTATAATTGTAAACTGTATAATTTGATTTTTGTATATTTTGTTTATTTGAATATTGATCATTGATGTAGTAGTTGTGTATAGGGCCTCCATTGATAACAGTTAAGTTGTAATTAGCTGAAGGAGTTACCCTATCAAAATAAAGTTCTATACTATACTATACTATAAGGCTATAAGGCACTGTCTATTTCTGATGACTCTTGGTTTTGCCCTAACTGCTTATCAAATATCTTTCCTTTCAATCACTTTGAGGATGACACTGACTTTTATTTTGCTATTTATGATCTTCATGCCATTTTCGATTCTAACTTTGATATTGCATCTATTAAAAACAAACATTTCAATCCCTTTCTTGAAGATCCTGACACTCGTCATCTTTTACAAAATCCTGATCTTGACCCTGACACTAACATGTTTGTTAGTAATTCTAATATACTTGCCAGCTGCACCTATCTAACTTCTAAAGCATTTAATAATCTTCAACTTACCTCCTCTGAAACGTTCTCTCTATTTCATCTGAACATTAGAAGTTTAAAAAAACATTCAGAGGATCTGACTGATTATCTTTCTACTCTAGATGTTCCCTTTTCGGCCATTGGTGTTTCTGAAACTTGGTTGGATGAATCTACTAAAGATGTTTATAATTTCCTTGGTTATAACTTTCTCGCATACTCTAGACCGCATAAGCAAGGAGGTGGGGTTGGTCTCTATATTAACTCTAAATACAACTATAAAAGTCGGCCTGACCTTCAGTCTACTGACTTTAAAGTATATGAATCAATATTTGCTGAAATAATCCAATCTAATGGCAAAAACATAATTATTGGCTGTATATATAAGCCACCTGATGTTAATGTAGGTGATTTTAATGATAGTATTAAACATATATTATCTAAAATTAGTTTTGAGAATAAGATATCATATTTAATGGGTGATTTTAACATCAACATTCTAAATATAGATTCTCATAAACCCCACTGATGATTTTCTTAATCTTATGTCAACTAACTGCTTTTACCCTTTAATCTCCAAACCTACTAGAATTACTTCTAGTTCTGCTACTCTTATTGATAATATATTTACCAACAACTTAGATTACAACATACTCAGTGGAGTACTTTATACTGATATATCTGATCACCTCCCTATATTTCAAATAACTAACCTAAAGCTTACTGCCGAAATCCGACCTAAACAAATTCATGCTCGTGACATAAATTCCACTAACTTAAACAAATTCCGTTCTCTGTTAAATGGCACTGATTGGAATTTTATCAACAATACATCTTCATCTAATGAATCTTATGAATTATTCATAAATTACCTAACACCTATCTATAATCAGTGTTTCCCTATTAAAACAGGTAACATTAAAGATCGAGACAAATCCAAGCCATGGTTCACCTTTGGTCTTTAGTGAGTAACTCTCGTAGAAGAAAGAACTCTCTTTTTAAGCTATCTATACTCAATCCAACTCCAAGTAATAAAGCTAAATATAGCAGATATCTTAATAAATACAACTTCTTAATAAAAACGGCTAGAAAAAATACTTTCATGATAAGTTGATTTCAATTAACTCATCTCTAAAAAAAACTTGGTCAGTAATTAAATCAGTCATTTCATGATATCAGTTACTTTTCTAATTATAGACCTATTTCCATCCTACCTTGTTTTTAAAAAATCTTGGAAAAAAAATTGTTTATATAAGAACATCTAACTTTCTTACAAAATTTAACATACTTAACCATCATCAGTATGGTTTTAGACAGAACCACTCTACATATATGGCTGTTCTTGAACTCATTGAACAAATTTTCCAAGCCTTTGAAAATAATGAAATCACAATAGGTATCTTTATTGATCTCAAAAAAGCATTTGACACTGTAGATCACACAATTTTGATAAATAAGCTTGAGTTTTATGGAATAAGAGGTATACCTTTAGACTGATTCAAAAGCTACTTGAGTAATAGAAAACAGTATGTTCAAATTTCTAATACTTCTAAATCCTCTCTCAATACAATCAAGTGTGGAGTTCCACAAGGGTCAGTTCTTGGCCCTCTTCTTTTTCTCTTATATATAAATGACTTATTCCATTCTTCTAAACATTTGGCATTCATTCTGTTTGCTGATGATACAAATATCTTCTTTAGTCACAAAGACATTACGCATCTTGTAAATATTGTAAATAGTGAGCTTATCCAAGTTACAACTTGGCTTAATGCCAATAAATTAACTCTTCATCCTGACAAGACAAAATTCGTAATATTTCACCCAGCTAAAAAGTAACTCTTTCTTAATGATATTAAAATTAAAATTAATGGTATTAGCATAAATAGAGTTGAACACACTAAGTTTCTAGGAATTATCATTCATCAAAATCTCTCATGGAAACCCCATATTCATGCTATTAAAAGTAAAATATCTAAAGCAATTGGTGTAATCAATAAATCACGTCAATTTCTGGCCTGTAATACCCTTAAAGTCTTATATAACTCACTTATTCTACCCTACTTACAATACTTTAATCTTATATGGGCCTCAACCTATCCTACACATATTGAACCTCTTTTTCTGCTACAGAAAAAGTCATTCGTATTATCACTCACTCTCCACCACGTACTCATACCAAACCTCTATTTGATGAACTTGAAATATTAACAATTTTTAATATTTACAAATTCCAAACCTCATGCTTTATTTTCTCTCATATCAATGATATGTTACCGAATCCATTGTCTGCATTTTTTAAATTTAACCTGGAATACCATGATCATTTCACAAGACACAGATTTGATTTACACTTTTCATTTTCAAAACATAAATTTTCAATTCGTTCTCAAGGACCCAACATTTGGAACAGTATTCCACTTTCACTTCGTGAATCCCTAAAGTTCTTCAATTACAAAAAGAAATTAAAATCTTATTTCCTTAATAATTAATTTATAATTTGCCTTGTCACATAATTTATTCCTAACTATGTTTCTGTAAATCTAGTAATTAATGTTTCCTTCCCTACCTTAATACTCCTCATTTAGTACTCAATGACTTGTATTTCTCATTCAGTATTGTTTAGTTACATGTAGTACTTAGTAGCTTGTATGTGTGTCTACTACCAAGTGTCCAATACCTTGTATTTATCCCTGTCTATTTAGTATTAATCTGTTTGCTGTAATTTGTTTTGATCCATGTCCTGCATGATAATTTGTTGTTATACCATCTTGTACATCCTTCCACATCTAGATTATACCCTGACCCTGTGCCATATAAGCCTCTGGCTTTGGCTGTTCAATATACTGTAATCCTGTATATTATTTATTACAATAAATTATTATTATTATTATTATATTTTGTAGTTTTGGAGGTCTTTCTAGATGTATCAACGTCCTGAAATTCAGGACCGTGAACAACTCTATTGTGTGGTTAGGATTCTTTGTATTTCAGGGTATTGTCTTGCTGTAGTTCATTGTATTCTGGGGTTAGGGTTCTTTTTCAGGGTATTGTTTTGCTGTAGTTCATTGTCGTTGATATATACACCTAGAAAGAGCGAGTTTTGGGGCCTTGATCGTGCGACTGTTCTTGCAAAGCCTCAGAGCTGTGGTATGTTTTCTCGGCTCAAAAGTTGTCCGGATTTATTTTCATCAGTTTATGCCGACATATCAACGATTTCCCGATAAATTCCCTGAGCTTACCAATTACCGACATTTTTTTTCCAGTGTCAACTTAGCGTGCAGCATGCATGCATGATCATCAAGTTATAAAACATATTTTGTGGGTTAAACCCGCTGTTTTAGTAAACTTCACGTCAAAACACAAGACTAACAAGAGCCCATCTGGGCTTTCACTCGGGCCACATGAGATTGAAGATGAAATACACTTTCATTTGAAATCCTCTTAGTAACAAGTCGTGCTTTAATTCGCCAGTGAGAACGTCATAAAAACAGACTGGTCTATTAATCGCTTTTATGACATGACTATGATAACGCAGGATTCGAACAACAGAATACTGGCAATTCAAGTCTCAAGTCTCAAGTCTCAAGTTTATTTCACACTATTTACACAGATACACAATTACTAACATTACATTAAAAAGAGAAGAGGAAAAAAGGAAGAATGTGTTGATTATATGTTCGTGCGCAGTGATCAAAGGGGCAAAAGCTTTCGAGTTGATCACTGCCTACGTTTGTTTAAGAGTACATAATATTAGACTAAGCTGAAATAGTTGGTCAGTTGCTTGTTAAATTTGATTTTCTAAAAGGATAGTTTTATAACGTTTTTTGAATACATTAATAGAGCTAGAACGTTTAATATTCAATTCAATTGTTTCCCAAATTTTGATGATATAAATTTGAATGTATAAATTCCATAATTAGTTCTCGCTTTTGGTCTAACAAAATTTAAATTAGCAGCAAATCTGGTATTGTATGTATGGCGTTTTGCAGCTGGTGTGAGGACTTCAGAAAAGACCGATGGTATATTCGTTTTCTTATTTATAATTTTGTAACTAAATGTTGCAATTCTTAGTTTGAAGATATTATCAAGTTTTAAAATTCCAAGAATATTAAAGTATGGTGTAGCACTTTCTCTGCTGTGTGCAAAAAAATATGTTTCTAATGCACTTATTTTGTTTAGTCCGGAGTTTTGTCAGTTTGGATGTATAGGTGTTACCCCAGCTCATGAGACCATAATTTAAATATGGATATACTAGTGTATAATATAGTTGCTTCAACATGTTTAAATCAAGATAATACCGGAGTTTATTGATTATTCCAATATTTTTTGCCATTTTACTATTTATATGTTTTATTTGTTGCTCCCAGTTAATATGTTCATCTAAGTATATTCCTAAGTATTTTATATAGCTTTTTTGTTCAATATTAGCAATATTAATTTTAGAGGTTTTTTTATTTGGTGAGCTTATTATCATGTAATGTGTTTTTTGAAGATTAACTGATAGTTTGTTAATAGCACAGTAATGGAGGATTAGTTTAAATTCTTCATTCATTATCGTTTCTAGATCTGTTATGTTATTACACGAATAGAAAACATTTGTATCATCTGCAAATATTCGAAAGGAAAGTTTCTTAGAGCAATTAGGCATATCATTTATATAAAGCAGAAAAAGTAACGGCCCCAATGTTGAGCCCTGTGGTACTCCGCACGTCATTTCAAGCATACTAGATTCAGTATGTCCTAATTTTACGTATTGTTTTCGATTATTTAAGTAATTAGTAAACCATGACAATGGATTTCCTCTAATTCCATATTTACTTAATTTGGATATTAGGATCTGGTGATTAACTGTATCGAAAGCTTTGGAAAAGTCGAGAAATAATCCACATGTTAATTGTTTATTATCTATAGCCGTTTTTAAATTATCTGTTATATCAAGGATTGCCTGTTCGGTGGAATGCCCTTTTCTAAATCCAAATTGATGATCAAATAAGATATTGTTTTTATCCAAAAATGATATGAGTTGATCATACACAAGTCGTTCTAAGATTTTGCTAAAAGGTGACAATGTTGCTATAGGTCTGTAGTTATAGGCATCAGTAACTATACCACTTTTATAAATTGGAGTGACTCTAGATATTTTAAGAATATCTGGTACAACACCTGTTTTGATTGATTCATTGTAGATATAAGTAAAGGGCAGTGAAAGAGCTTCACTTGCTATTTTTATTAATTTATTGGGAACATCTATTGAAGCCTTATTTTCCTTTAAGTTTGAAAATAGTTCACAAATCTTTGATGAGTAAACTGGAGACATCACAAAGCTAGACACTGGAGAATTGTGAATATAGTTCGTTGGATTTTCATTGGAATCCTCAATTAAACTAGCCAAACTTGGGCCAACATTAACGAAATGATGATTGAATTGGTTCGCTATATCTAATGTGTCAGTGTATGTCTTGTTATTTCCTACAAGTCTTGTTGGGTATAACTGGCCTTTTGTTTTTCGTTTAATTAGTGTTCCAATCAATTTCCAAGTAGCTTTTAAATTGTCTTTACACCTTTCGAAGTTGATACTATAATACTGTCTTTTACTCTGTGTTCTTATTTGATTAAGTTTGTTAGCGTACTTCTTATATTTATTTACTTTTTCCATATCATTAGAATGAAAGTGGGTGCGATACATTTTCTGTTTAATTTTTATTGACTTTAAAATTCCATTTGTTATCCATGGCTTTGTTAATTGTTTTATTTTACTTTGCGGTGTTACTTTGTATGGAGCATGTTTATTTACAATCACTTTTATCATATTTATTGTATTAACTGTTGTTTCATTAAGGTCTTTGCTGTTAATAATAATATCATTCCAATTTATCACATTGATATCACTAAGATAAGCTTCTTTATCAAATTTGCTATAGTCTCTATGGAACCGTTTTTCTTTACCTCGTTTTATTGAAATATTGATTATACAAAAAATTGGAAGATGATCTGATATATCGAAGAGTGCAATTCCAGATAAGATATGCTCGATTGAAGTATTTGTGTATATATGATCAATCAATGTTTTAGAGTGATCTGTTAATCTTGTTGGTTTTGTTATGATGGGTAAAAAAATATTTGCATAAAGCATATCTAAATACTTTTCTGTTGGTAAATGAGTGGTAAATTTAAAGAAGTCAATGTTTATGTCACCTAAAATATATACTTGGTATTTACATTGATTTAGATGTTTAAGCAACTCTTCTAATTGATCAGTAAACCGCTCTATATTTGCTTGAGGGTGCCTATAAATACAACCGATTATTAAATTCTTTTTACCATGACCGGGGTCTATTTCGACCCAGCAAGATTCAACAAGGTCAATATCAATTTTTATATCGGGCCTAAATATAGTTGTTAAGTCATTAGCTACATATATTCCAGCTCCACCAGCCGCTGTTGGTGAGTCCGTATGAAAAAAATTATAACCCAATATGTCAATATTAGAAACTGATTTGTTGTTCAATCTGGTTTCAGTAACAGCCACGATATCAGGTTTCTCCGAAAGAGTATATAACATATCATTTAATAGCACTAAATTTTTTGATAGGCTTCTTATATTACTGTGAAAGAATGATAGAGCGTTCGTGCCAGCTCTTTCTAAAGCACTGTTTATTTTAGAGACTGTATAGTAATTAGATACTGGAGTATGTAGCATAATGTCAGAATCGCTTTCATCAAATTTATCTGGGTTCGACATTATTTCATTAAGATCGGTATCAAAATCTAATTCGCGAGACCAGGTACCGAGTACGGCACTGAGTTCTTTATCGGTTAACTATAAAACGGTAAATAATCTAAATTCCACTTACTTGTCATTGATGTACAGGTTGTGTGTTAATCATTACTAAGGTAACATAACAATTCAACATTTGCATTGCAAAGTTCTATCTCGTCTAGCCCAATGATTCTTCAAACTCGTTAAATTCCTCGACTCTAGTAAATCCATAAATTCTTGAAGTATCAGATTCTCGAAGAAGTATCTTTCCATTCATTGTCCACAAATACTTATAGTGCTGATCTCTCCTGAATGCATTAATCCGACCGAATAATCTCTTGCGATATGCAGTAAGCGATTCGTTGACATGCATTTTCTCTGTAGTCAGAATACTCTTTCCAAATTCCTCGGCAATTAGTGGGAGGTCTTTTGTTGTTTTACTGGCCAATTTGCTCTTTCGCTTATAAAATTCGTCCTTCATGTCTCTGTGGACGAATTTGACTATTATTCGGTTTTTGATGTTCTTTGTAGGCGGCAATCTATGAGCTATGGATATGTGGTGCTCTGTTAATTCAATTCCCATTAATTCACCGAGCTCCACGGCCAATCTCTTCGGGTTGTCTTCTGGAGGTATCGGTATGCCAGTAATTTCGATGTAATCCCTCCTCATATACTGCTGCATGTCGTCTATAAGAGCATCGTGCTCCTTCGCTACGTTTCCCATATCAATGATCTTCTTTTCTTGCTGTTTGGCGCTTTTTTCCACTTCTGTGATCTGTTTTTTCGTAGTTTGAAGTATCTCCAAGACACTATCGTATTTCGCTGAAAGTGTATTCAAGTGTATAAATGCAATACAATGACATATTCAGACTTTGAATTTGATTGAAAATAGATCAAAAACTCGGGGGAATGTCAGGCTAAAACTGTATGAATAAATGTGAAATGAAACATAAATTTCGTAGCAAGAAAAAAAATTGTAATTCCTAATGAGAAAGCTCTTCTATTAAGCCGCTTCTCAAATTCACAGACTGTTTCACAAAAAAAAACATTTGCGCTTATCGACACAAGAGTTCAGTTGACCTTTCAAATAATTTATTCTGAGGTACGCATACTCCAAATCACAGATGTTAAATAAAGCGATAATTAGAAGAAAAAGTACATTAACAGACAAACTGAGAGGAAATTTATTCAAATCAAAAAGTGTTTACTTACAGTACTTACGTAACTGAACTTTCGTTTTGGATCTTTTGGTAGTGTTGTTGACAGCATCCCACCTTCGTGCACATATGCACTGAATCGGAATGAAAGTCGAAGCCTACCTCGAACTTAACTTTCAGCTAACCTGTTTCCTTTCATTCCACAATGAATAATAATCTCATAAAGTAAGCCCGTAGCTTTCAATAAATTTGCCAGTGTCTGAATGAAACAGCTAGATCTTTTCCAATTTCTCTCACGAGTCACGGCAGAAGACAGTCTCAAGCTACAAAACTTGAATTTTGATCCTCTTCACAGTAACGTAATTTAACGTCTCAGATATTATATATATGCCCTACTTCATGCAGTTAGCGCTGTGCATTTCAAGTACTTTTTCCTCTCTCTTTGCTGGCAGTTCATGCTTCTTGTTCGTGTAGTTGCCGCATTTCAGTTGGCATACACTGAAAACATCTGCTTAACTAAGATTTGTAAAAATCTTAGCGGATTATGTAAATATTCCGCTTGGCTCAATTGAGGATTTCTGCCGTCAAAGTTCATTTTTTGTTTCAGTTTTCCCCATATTAGCCGACATGTATAATGTCTCGAGCTCTCAATCCAGTAGAAAGACTCTGGTTATTCTGTCGTAAAACATGCCTTAGCTGTACAAGACCTTACCCAAATTTAGGTTGTATTGCATAATTGCCCACGATGGAATAGATTTCTGACAATGACTCATTGAAAGTGATATCCCCTTGTCTCGCCTAGTCTGAGAGCTTTGAACTTTCTTATCTGAGCGCGCCTGACGATATCTAACCTTTGATTATAATTCGATACCCGTTGATATCCAAACGTGTTTGGATATTGTATTTCGCTTACGTTTCTAAATGTACATTGGATCTGTCCAAACAGCGCTGATCGAATGTATTACGGCTCCTGGTTGTTCATGTATTTTTATGGTCAACAAGAGCGCCAGTTGAAATATCCTGAGCCTGTTGGAAGGCTTTCGCCCTCGCGGCTCGACCATTTTGATTTACTGTATTAAATTCTGTAAATAAATTAACCTGGCGAGTGTTACGTGACCAGCACAGTGCGATCTGATTGGTGGTGAACTTGACCTTTAACGCATGCGCAGAAATTTTGCGACACCCAACAAAAAAAAAAAAAAACGGCTTACATTTTAAGACTCGGTACTGCCACAGGCAGCCCGAGTAATAAGGAGCACTGAAGGAACTGTAGTAAAAATACAAACGAAGACGATCAGAGTTACGACAAAGCACTTGCAAATTTGCGTAAATCGGTCTCCTCCAGATGCCAAGCTGCAAGGAATGCAAAGAACAAACCCGTCAAAGGTTGCTCCTCCCCTCCCCAATGGAGACTATTGTGGTACCAGTATTTCCTGAATTAAGAAGGAAGCTTTTACAAATGTTAGAGAATACAAACAACCAAGCATATAACCTACACAGTAATTATAGTCTATCGATGACGCGCGGATCTTGCCCTTCGTATCAGTGGCTGTAAAAAATGTCCTCCAGTGGGGAGGGGAGGAGCGCATTGTGGTCGGCCTCGAAAGGGATTGTGGTCGAAATAGCGAATTAACCCAATATGGCTGCTCTTGATTTGCATAATGCCAAATAAAGCATGCACAAGTAAGACATACTGAGCAGTTTGAGAGTTTGGTATTTCATTGTTGCAAAGTTATTGACATTTAAATACAGTGTAAATCACGAAAACGAGGCTGGTAGGAATAACTGGCTCAAACCCATACAAAACTCTATATATTGAAATCTCAATAACATAGTACCATTTTATGCTATCACCCCCAACAATTAGAGTATCGTTAATCTTGGCATACTCTTAACATGGTAGCATTCAACTGTTATATACTGCTCCCTATACTAGTCTATATTTAACAATTAGACCCGCAGGCCGCATGGGCTACGAGTCAATAGCCCATGAGTAGGCATTTATAGATTGTGCTCGGCAACTTTTGGGCAACTTTTGGAGTCTCGAGCAACTTTTTGAAGTTTACGCAACTGTAAGCATTTTTGGGAGTTTTGAGCAACTTTTGAGCAATTTGTTAAAAAAATTGAGCCACAAATAAAATTTTAGAGTTTTAAAATACAAGATCTGTGTAAATACGGCAGAAAACACCCTGAACAATCCTTACAAAAAGAAAGCAGTTTATTATGTGCCCTCGATTACCTCCATGTGGTCAGCGGCTGTTCGCAAACTGTACACGCTCTTTATGGTCAGCGGTTCGAAATTTTCGGGATCGACCATTTTGTTTCACGCTTTCGTTAATGGCAGCACTAGAACCTATGGAAGACAGTTCTGTTTCTACGTCGTCAGAAGACCCAATTGTTATTGCAACAAATGCTGGGGCACGTCTTAGTGTTCCAAAAGCGTCTTCGGTCCTGTATTGAGAAAAACAAGAAAGAAAGTCAGTCAATTATAGAGTGTCTGCAAAGGCGTGATGAGCAGGAACAACTTAGTGGGTCGACGTTACCAAAAGAAATGCAATTATTTAGATTTGAGATTGTCCAGTGTGCTCTTTCTGGCGGCATACCACTGTCAAAGATTGATGCTCTTCTCCCAGTCTTGGAGAAGTACGCTCACAGATTAACGACCAGCACTAATTTGAGTAACCTTATTCCAGCAGTGCTTAATAGAGAAAAGGAAATGGTCAAACGTGAGCTGAAGTATGTTACAGAAGTTTCTGTTATCTTTGACGGGACAGCTAGACTGGGGAAGGCCATCGCTATAGTTGTTCGCTATGTACAAGAGGACTTCAAGCCGACCCAGCGCCTTATACGATTGGAAGTTCTTGCGAAAGCCTTGAAGGGAGACGAGTTGGCCCAGAGACTCATGTCTTGTCTTGCTGTCGGCTACAACTTTGGCGCTAACACCATTATCGGTGGAATGAGGGATGGGGCATCGGTTAATGGAGCTGCATTGCGACAACTGAAGTTTTTCTACACTACCATGATGGACATAGTGTGCTTTTCTCATACAATTGACAATGTCGGGCCTCATTTTGAATTTAGAATTCTAAATTCGTTTACCCAGTATTGGATAAGTATGTTTGCTCATAGTTACAATGCTCGGCTACTGTGGAAGGAGAGAACAGGACAGGCTATGCGCTCCCATGGTGCCACTAGGTGGTGGAGCAAGTTTGAAGTTCAACAGCAAGTTTTAGAGTTCTTTGGAGACGTGGAGCCCTTTCTTCGTGAAAACGGAGAGCTCTCCCCAGTAACTCGCCAGCACCTCCTGGAGATCTTTGACAACGATCAAGATGTACAAGACCTGCGTTTGGAACTCGCAGTACTTATCGATGCAGGAATCCATTACGTAAATGCCACCTACTATCTCGAAGGGGACGGGCCATTGGTATTCACGTGCTACGAACGTCTCTCTGCTGTTGCTCATGCTCAGAATGTTGAGCACTTTCCAAATGCGGCAGCAGTAGCACGTGGAATTGCGAATGGCAATGTTGTGATCTATAACCAGCTAATGGGACAAGCGAAAGCCTGCATTCAGCCAGGATTTGATTTCTACCAACATAAATTTAGTGTACAATTTCGCACTACAGTCCGGGCTTTCAAGGCTGCACGCTTATGTTGTCCCGTGCAAGTGCAACACCTCAATCCAACGGCTGCCTCCTTAGAAGAATTAAGAAACTTTCCGTTTCTCAACGACAACACAAGCTATTTAACTCGTAGCCCATGAGGGCGAGAGGTCTAATTGTTTTAGTAGAAACTAACTAGTCGGACAGTAGAAAATAATAGAAAGAAACAAATTGAAGTTGAAAAATGTTATTATTACGTGAAAATACGTGCGGTTTTTCTCCACCATGGGCTATTACAAATAGACCTATAGTAGGGTAGCCAATCAGAATGCAGGATTTGTAATAGTCCACTAGTTGGTTTATACTGACTATTATAAGTGTCTTTTTTCTCGATGATGCATGTGACTGCTTATTCTGTAGCTAAATTTACATGATGATGGATGTGAGATTAAATGGTCACTACGCAGTTACTAGCTTGGGGTGTACATTGACGACCTATTGACCTTCAGTGCACACACATTAGTAAGTATAAACCTATGTAAACTATCAAGCCAGAACGTATGGGTGTAGTAATACCGGTAACATGGCTGCGCAACCTCATTTCTACTCATGCCAAATTATATGACAACTTTATAAGTCAGCTAAACTGCCATATCTGACATATTCAGTCATACAGTCCGGCTGGCAGTTCTGCAAGGCATCCGATAAAAGAAACTGGAAAGGGTTCAGGAAAGCGCTCTAAGGGCAGTTCAGTTTTACTAGCAAGACACTACCTTATCAAAAACTATTTAAAAGAAATCTGCCTAGTCTTCAGATCGACGCCTGCAAGCAATTGCAGAACTCGTGTCCAAAGTTACGACTTGCCTTAGTCCTCCAAATACATTAGAAATATTTACACATATTGACAAGCCAGGGCTACAATTTGAAAAACGCTGATTTTCACCTTCCTAGATTTAATATAATTAACTATATATGATAGCCATAGATTTTTGGGGTCATATCTATGGTCAAAACTCAACATAGAAGATATAGAAAAACTAATCTTAAATGTTTTACTGAAATGATGCACAAGAACTAAGGATCTCAACAGCTTGATAGATAACAACTGTAATATAACTGCCTCCTCTGTTGCTATTAGAATTTAACCAGGTGTACGTAATCGTCTTTTTTATATCAATCTCTGTAAATATCTTGTCTTATTTAGCATACTAATTATTACCAATATGTTTTCCTTCTTTCTTCATCGACTGTTTTCATTTTTACTAGCCATAGGAGACCTATTTTTTTAATTTACCTAAAGCATTCATGTAAAGTATTTGTGTCCCCAATTATAGCTATTAGCTGTTCAAGCTAAATACATTGACACGAAGGGCATATACTGGATTCTGCTCGAATACCCATGGTGCTTTGCGCCAATGTTATGATTAGTTTGTTTATCAACGGCCGCATAAATTAAAGGCCAGCTTTTAGGCGAACTAAAATGCTCTCGATTGTTTATAAGTTTCATAAAAGAAGTACCCACATACTTTGGATAACGAATTTCGTAATTTCTACCGGATTAGAAACCCAATCGAGCCCACGAATTTTCTCCGGATGCTTCGAATATGATTTTAACAGTACTCGGCAGGAAGCCAGTTGTTCTGTCTTTAGATTCTAATTAGGTTTACGAGTGCGACGTTTCACAACTCTACAAGCAAACACATACTCTTGCTACCTTGTTTTCATGTTTCCAGTATTGCTTAGCTGTATTTGAAGATCTCTACTTTCCTTGCGAATGATATATTTTGAGTGTAAAATGAAATGTCGACTCGTACTCGCACTCGAGTCAAACTCACAGCGAAGTAACAGCTGAACTCGGCAGATTGGACTTTGACCCGCGATCGTAGTTTTGGTAGCAAGACTTTCTGGACCTACTGGAGGATGAAAAAAAAGGTTAAGGACATTGCTTTCTCTGCTAATAAAAATGCAAAACATATACAGATACGTCGTAACACCTCAGTGGAGCTTAGCCATGCGAAATTATAATTACGAATGATCTTGATGCCAGAAGTGGTTGCATGCTTTGTGCTTTGTATTTCCAACGAAGCCCGCCGGTCCATTAGTGCAGCAAATCCCCGGGAAACTCATGTAGCAGTCCTTTTGAACCACAAGTGTTCTCTTGTAGACCTAGAGAAAGTAAAATGTGGACTGCTGAAGGATTATTTGTCGAGTCGCTTCGCCTCGCTGTCTCGGTCCTTTCTCCGGAATTCCTCTACTCGGCACTCTAGACCGGGATTCGAAGAAATATTCGAACTAAAGTTTCATTTTAAAAAGAATATATTCAAAAGTTAAGATAAAAGAAAGTCAGTTACTGCATATGTACCTATGAATAATTACATGATGGCCCAAACTAGGGATGGATTTCGAAAGATTCGAGAGTCTCATAACAACAACAACGATCTTTCTGATTTTCGTAGCCTACGGAAATGATTTGCACGCGCAAAGCACCATGGGCTCGGACACAGGGTCTTTAAAGACCCTTTAGCAGCCCCGTGATACTTTGCGCGAAACCCGTGTTTTTGTTTTGATTTCGTGTTCACTGACTGTGACGAGCGCCTAACTCAACAACCGTTGTAAAAATTCTATGGACCTCTAGGAAACTTTATATAAACGGAAATAATGCCTAGTTTAAGAAAACCCTAAAATCGATTCAGCATTGAATGCTGAGACTTATTCATTAATCAAACATCCACAAAGGTAGAACTTGGAAGAGAACTTGATGCAAGACGTTATTTAATTATTCAGCGCGTTCTAGGATTTTAAAACTGATGCACGAACACTTATTTCATATCAGATTATAGAGTACAAACAGTTCGATTATTGATCAAATTAATACACATCTAACTAATAATCTAGATGAGGAATAAGTCAAGCAACAACATACAGCAATGGAAAATCAGTAGCAGCAATAACTTTATTTGTTCGCTGAGGAGAATATTATAATAGTGTGTACTGAACGATCGCTAACAAAGTATTTGCGTTGACTTGACTTCGGTTTGAACACTTACAAGCTACTAAATATCGGAATTAGTAACACTGATACAACGGAGGAACGGCAAGGTATTCATTGAGTTTATCCACTGATATACACGCAACTAGAAAACTGAACCACAAATATCATACCGTTGGAGAATCGACAGTCCTTTGAACAGCCAGAGTCATCCGCTCGGCATCCGCTAAGCCGCCGGCTATTTACAAATGTACTCAGAAATGCAAGAATGCAGAGTACTCTCCAAACTCACCGCAGTTGCTTGTGTTTCCCTAACTGGAAGATCGGAGAATTATCGGCGAATGATCTTCTTACCTTCGTTTTAGGAAGGAAGACAGACCGTGACAATGTTCTCGGCGGTTGTTCTTCGCTGGCGCCATCTCGGATTTGCTAGGCCGCCGTTGGATGTCACACAAAATCTGTCAGCAAATTTTGTTTCAATATTTAAAAGAATGCCCTAAATAAGTTCTTAAGAAGAGTATTCATCGTATGTGCGTATATAATAGTAACTATCAGCGGTAACAACGACGATGCAAGCAGATTCTTTACATGTAGACATTGCCGGTCACAGAACTGAATTTCGTGGTCCACGAAAATACTTGTTTCGCGCAAAGCATCACGGGGCGTGCTAAAGGTCTTTAAGGTGGCCCGCGGCTATTTATTTTGGCAATGGGGGTCTTTTTAAATCGCGTTTTTGAACAGCTAAACATTATCCGATTTCTGAGAATATTTGGACTTTTAATAAAGAATCCTCGAATTTTATAAAATGTACAATTAGAAAGTGATTAACAAAGAATTGCTGAAGATATAAGCGATTTTTGAAAACGTTGTTTTCTAGGAAAGAGCGTATATTTCAAAACCTAAAAGATGGATTTGTTCCATTTTACTTTCAACGAGTGCACAACCTCCAAGGTCTGTGACAGGCAAGTTTCAGGTTAATCGGCACCATACAAGTTTCTCAGCAAACGGCTGATCAATTTTAACCTTAAAATGTTATGCTCATGCATCTGGTTCAACTGCCGGAGAAATATTACAGTAATAATTAAATCGTACATACCATATGGAAGTTAAATACCACTTGAAACTTCTGTGCCAAAGGCAAGAAGATCGGAAAACTGCAACTAACGTTATGCGGCGAACGAAGTAAGATAGGTTATTGCTGAATATTTGCGAAAATCGAGAAATTTGTATTCTTTCGGCGTCAAAAAAAATAACTCTTTTGTTTTTCTTAAGTTCCTAATATGACTTACAGTAGCATATTTTAAAGTACCTTACCGAGTTTCAGCGCGCTTTGACCATACGCTTTTGAGAACAAAATGCTGTAAACTTCAGCTTGTGCGAGACTTCTAAAATCTAAATGCTTGGAAAACCCCTCATGATCGCTAAATTATTCAATGTGTTTGTTTTGAATTTCCGCACGGGTTCTGCCACTTGGGAATCGCGAGGCAAGGAATAATTAAAATTAATATTGAAATTAAAATGAGGATTAATTTTGCAAGTGTAAGTAAGGTATTTGTAATAATAGTTCCAGGCTGAGTAATGTTTTGGTGTCAAGGAGTATCCTACTGTGGAAACGTTCTTCAAATGTTCTCCCCTCGTCGCTACTTACTACCATGTGGACATAACACATAACACCTGTTTCATGGGTTACTGCACACAGCCATGAATTACAATGTAAACCTCATTTTAACTTCAACAATAATTTTAATATTCCTTGCCTCGCGATTCCCAAGTGGCAGAACCCGTGCGGAAATTCAAAACAAACACATTGAAGAAATTAGCGAACATGAGGGATTTTAGAAGTCTCGCACAAGCTGAAGTTTACAGCATTTATTTCTCAAAAGCGTATGGTCAAAGCGCGCTGAAACTCGGTAAGGTACTTTAAAATATGCTACTGTAAGTCATATTAGGAACTTAAGAAAAACAAAAGAGTTGACGCCGAAAGAATACAAATTTCTCGATTTTCGCAAATATTCAGCAATAACCTATCTTACTTCGTTCGCCGCATAACGTTAGTTGCGGTTTTTCGATCTTCTTGCCTTTGGCACAGAAGTTTCAAGTGGTATTGAACTTCCATATGGTATGTACGATTTAATTATTACTGTAATATTTCTCCGGCATTTGAACCAGATGCCTGAGCATAATAGTTTAAGGTTAAAATTGATCAGCCGTTTGCTGAGAAACTTGTATGGTGCTGATTAACCTGAAACTTGCCTGTCACAGACCTTGGAGGTTGTGCACTCGTTGAAAGTAAAATGGAACAAATCCATCTTTTAGGTTTTGAAATATACGCTCTTTCCTAAAAAACAACGTTTTGGAAAATCGGTTATATCTTCAGCAATTCCTTGTTAATCACTTTCTAATTATACTTTTTATAAAATTCGAGGATTCTTTATTAAAAGTTCAAAAAATCTCAGAAATCGGATAATGTTTAGCTATTCAAAAACGCGATTTAAAAAGACCCCCGTTGCCAAAATAAATAGCCGCGGGCCACCTTAAGTGCTGTATGAGATTTATACAGCCCAAACTCATAAAAACGGATTTTTTTTAATGCTATGGGCTCTTTTTGCTGTGACTGAAAACTCGAAGAAGCCATCATCCCGCCAATCGGAAAGGGAAAAAATAAAATATATTTCAGTCGCAAATTCACATACGCTATTCTTCAAAATTAAACCATAGCTAGCTTAATAAAAAACGACTCAAAATTTCAAAAATTATCGAATGATATATGTTATTTCGATGCTTTTCTATTGAATTTATGAGTACCAACCAATGAAAGAATAGAAAATTAACACCTGTTTCCATTCCTTGCCGTCCAATGCTATCGTTCTTAGCCGGAGCATCAGAGCGGTTTTCAATTGAGTGTAGTGAAACCAAACGCAAATTACCCACAGCCAGCCAATCATAGGAGCGAGTAATCACAAGTAACTCATAAATAGCTTCCCTGTGAGCCCATGACAAACCAAAGCAAAACCAAAACAATTTGCGTTTGGTTTTACTTTGGATTCTGATTGGTTGGTTTACTTTCTCAGCCAATAGGAGAGCTTAGTAAACGCAAAACCAAAACACTTCCGACACTCAATTGAAATCCGCTCTACTTAATAAAATAGAGTATTAGCTCGCCTCGTGACACCAAGGGCTGATGATGTCTTTTTTTATTAGAGAGCAGGTCGAAACACATGCCCTCAAGACAGACCCATTTTGGGGCAGGGGGTGGGTGTTGCTGCCAGCCATCCCCCCTGGAGAAAAACTCAGTATAAAAAAAATATCTTAAATATCTCCGAAGCTAAATGGCATAATCTAGAAACAAATGCACTGCATGTTTTGTCTTACGCTGTCATTTCATTTGCTCTATTAAAATTGTCTCTTCCCCCCCCCCCCCCCCCCCCCCCACCCAGATTGGAAATAGATTATTATCAACACAGAGATAGACACACACAAGCACAAGCTGAGTATACTGACTATAACGATAGACACACTCAAATTCCTACTCTGTTGGAGAGGCATTACGAGTGCTTTCAGACTGGTTTAGAAACGAATAATTCCAGTCACAATGTCACCAACTAAGATAGTTGACTAAGTCTTACTTTACACAAATTACAACGTGTTTTTTTATATATGCCTGGTCCACTTAGTCAGCAATCAATTCCTTTCGCTGGATTTCTCCGATTAGGTATTTGGAATATCCATGGCCATAAAAACAAAGAATTAGGAAATAAATTTAAACTTGATGACGTAGTTAATATTATCAAGCGCCATGATATATTTGGAGTCGTGGAAACCCATGCGAGCCAAGAACCGATATAAGCATTGACTCCTTTAAACATTTTTCAATAACTCGTACTAAGACAGGAAACAGACATTTTTGGGGAATACCCCTATATATTAATAATAGAATAAAAGAGGGAGTCTCTTACGTACCTTCACAAAACAACAATATATTATGGTGCAAGTTAAACAAGAGTTATACTTCCATATAGAGAGGGATATATTTGTCGGCACTGTATCGTATATTTTATCCCGGATAACTACGAAAAAGCGAATAATGAAGACTACATCTCAGACCTTGAAGAGGACATAACACAATTTGCTACAGAGCAAGGTCCATTAGACTACGAAATAACAAATAAGGAGATCAGAGATGCCATAAATAAACTAAAGAACAACAAAGCACCTGGGCACGACAACATTTTAAATGAAATTTTAAAATATGGCAAAGATAGTCTGATACCACCATTAACGGATCACTCTTCGATATAATTCTAGCCTCAGGCGAGCCTCAAGAATGGAATATGGGATTCATAATCTCCATTCATGAAAAGGGAGATCGTTCGGACGTTAATAACTACAGAGGCATTACTTTACTTTCCGCGCTAAGTAAAGTATTCACTTCAGTCCTCAATCATAGATTAACCAAATATTTGGAGAGTAATGGAATTTAAAAAAAAGAACAGGGTGGTTTTAGAAAACACCACTCCACAGTGGATAGTATTTTTATACTAAAAACTCTTCTCGACAAATACGTTAAGAGTAAGCCTAAAAAGAAAAACAATGTTCTGTTTTCCTGTTTTGTTGATTTCAAAAAGGCATTTGATAGCATACCTATAGGGAAAAACTATTTAACAAAATACAAAAAGCGGGAATCGAAGGTAATTTTTATAACGTTCTACGTACTATGTACGTACTCAAATGAATTTTCAGCAGTTAAGATAGGTAATGTAAAAACAGAGAAATTCAGATGCTATATTGGCATTAAACAACCCTACGCTGTTTAACTTAATATTCATTAGTGACCTACTCGAAAAATTCGATCGAACAATCGGGCGTTGAAGAGAGAGTCATACTAGGAAATAACATTATAAATTGCCTCCTTTACGCAGATGACTTAGTCCTGCTATATATCAACAACCTCTAAAGGCCTTCAAGATCATTTAAAGACACTTGAGGATTACTGTAACAGTAACCGTCTGGAGGTTAATGTTACAAAAACTAAAGTAATGATCTTCAACAATAATGGCAAAAGAAATGAATAACTACCAATTTTACTTTAAAAACAAGCAATTAATAAATACCCAAATGTATAAATACCCTGGTCTCACCCTAAGTACATTCGGTAACTTTAGTTTAGCCAAGCATGCAATAACTAAAAAAGACTGCGATATGAAGGCATTGTTCAAAATAAGGAAGGAAACCGGTGTCCACTTCAGATCAAACATAATTCTATCTATAAAACTGTTTGACACTCTAGTTAAACTCTACAGGAAACACCTGTAATAAAAACAAAGAAGACGAGTTTCACTTCATTGTTAAATGTGAAACGTACGATACGACAAGAAACGATTTTTATTGCACCCTTAAAAATGTCTGATGACCAGTTATTTAATTTGGTCATAAATTCACCCATGGAAGTAGCTCGTTTTGCAGCAAAGTATGTCTATGAGAGCATGATCTTAAGATCATCAATTTTATCGATCTAAATGTTAAAGGGGCTGTGTCACGGTATGATATACTTTACTTTCGCGTTCCGAGCCGGAAACAGCTATTTCCACCGATTTTGATATGAACTAACGAACCTCTTGGCCATGTGGGATGCTTAAAATCAAAGCAATTAGCAATTACGCAAAAATGACTAACAAACAGTGTATATAAACAGTCTCCAGGGAAAATATTGAAAATCCTTTCAATCAAGCATTGAGGGAGGGAAGTTTAACTATTTGTATCCAATTAACAGCCACCAACCGAGCGATTACTCGATACATGCGCAGTACCATGACATAGCCCCTTTAATGTTTACACTAAACTGATTACATTTTATTGGCGCTGTATTCCAATGTACCATTTGTTGTGCAGGAGCTAATAAAAATATCTGTATCTGGTCAAAAATGGGGGATGGGGGTGGTACCCTGCGCTGGCAGCTGTGTCGGTTCCTATCTAGTTTAACTTCAATACGTTTTCTCTACTTGAGTGATCCATGGGTTTGAATTCATAACCATTTATGCTCATTGTCGACGTGCTGTCAATCAGTGTCATTAGACACTTCAGTACTCTGCCTTTTTATCGTTCTCATATTCAAATCCTTTGGGAATACGATTCTTTCTTCAACACATTTCCATACCAATGTATCTTCTCATGCGCTGATATGAACTAATTAAAAGGAAACAATATACTGTAACTTCTTTGATCCGTAAGCCCTAAAGAATGGGATCAATCACGGTTTCTGGGTTTCACGGTCCCCCCCCCCCCCCCTAACCTAACCCTAACCCCCCCCCCCCCCCCCCACACACACACACACATACACTTCACCCTAAACAAAAAAATTGCGAACTAGAGAAATCTAATCCCAAATCAAAAGAAGGGCTGTATGTGTTTTCACTATTGATTTGTTAGGTTAGAAGAAATAGTCTACGCTCGACAATCTTACCTTAGTTTTGCCCATATGTTTACTCATAATTTTATACGTCTCCTCGGCTAAGGACGATAAATCGTAGGCCCTCGGGGACCTCCATAGCGGGGCTTTAAGCCCTATCGAGGTTCTCCATCCACCTTCGAGTGGAACAAATCATTTAATCGGTTAAATTAAAGTATCAAACTGATTGCCTACCACGTTTTGATGCCAATTCTATTTGAGTGCTTTAAATTATCAAATAACCATTTCGACTGAGTTAGTTTTATCTAACAACCAAATAACCCATTACCGCTAATAAGATAAATCCGGCCAACTTGTAGAATTTATTCTAACCAGTTTCCTCCCTGAAAACCACCTTAGGGTGACGGGAGTTTCCTGTATAAAGAATTGTATTATTATTTTTATTGTTATAACTCTTTTCCATAACTTTGAATCTACCATGCAAATTTTTTCATAAATTCAGCTCACTATTTGTATCCATGTGGTACGTAATCCACGCGTCTGACCCGCATGGGTAGTAAATTGTCGGTTTCAGTTTTCCTTGTTTCTGGCTCGTGTGGTTGATTAACGGAGAACGCCCGCCGGCCTAACGCCAACCGCTTTGTGTATGATCCACCACATACTAACCACAATCTACTACATACAATGCATTGGCAACAAAGTCATGTTCGGTCGGGGCGCCGTCAATATGCTTTCTTTTTAAAATGTTGGTTTCATTGGTTTCACTGGTTTCAGTATGACGCGCAAGGTATTTCCAACATTAGTCTTTTTAATGAACAGTACTATTGAAATATTTAATGGAGGTTTTATGCCGTTCAGATTTACTCTTTACTTGTCTCGTATTCTTACTAGCTATTTCTCCTCCTAGTACTGACAAGGGAAGTTTATGTGTGTTTTTCTTCCTGTTTGACTCGCCGTAGAAATCAAATAGTCAGCCGTACTGATCCACATGACGAATTCTTCGACTTAAAAATGTCTTGTTCAGTCCCGTGACTTCGAGATAAGAAAAACGAAATGTTTATGATCTGTTTTATGCCTGGAAGTGACTGATAACCTATACATCGAGCGCATGTAGACGGTATATGTGATAAAAATAACACTAACTGATATACAACTTGACGTAGCCAGTTAGTCTGGAGTATAGCTATACGCTCTAAGTAGGTCCGTTTTACTTTCATACTGTCAGTTTTAGACATCTACTGAACGTAGCAGTGTTACTGTTGTGTCCTTATATCAGTTAGTGGAGAGCGGCATTCGGCGTTCAGTGAAGATCGATTCAACTAGTTATCGCCACCGCTGTGGTTTCTACCACTCAGTTTTCGCCCTAATCTTGGCACGCGCTGTGCGTTCGTAAATCTTTAATGGGTATGACTAGCTCTGGCACCTGTCTTAGTGTTTACCGACATTGTTTAACAAACTAAATGAACACTTATGAGATTGACTGACAGGAAATCTGGTATGTACTCAAATTAATAGACTGTACTAAAATTCCAGCTAAAATTCCAGCTCGTTCACGGCGACCATACTGTTAGTCTGAATTTCAGCTCATTTCTTTACCAAGGATTATTTATCGGTTTTTATTTGCTACACTGGTGTTTTAGAAATCATTTATAATTCAAAAGAGGAGAAGCTCGACTTAATCAAGGGATTCATTGCATGAAAACAATTAGACCATGCAGGAGGACCGAGTGAAGTCAGAGTCTTCACTCCACACATCAGTCTCACCGCGGACCGAGCTGTCTTAGAACTAAAACCCTGGCTTACGAATGGTAGTCATCATATAACAGGTTATAAAGGTTAGTGACACTGACGTGTGCAGCCGGGTATCATACCCAAATGCACTTAGATTTGTTCACATATATTCACGGCAAGAACCAAAGTCCAACTGACACTACTGGAATCGGTCTACTTTTCAACGGTGTTTTCTCAACCCGACCTAGCCGTACTCTGAGGGCTAGCAAGCATGTTGCACTGACGATCAGTGAATGTCAGAGGCTTGTTTCCTGCAGAATGAGTTAGTTATTTAGGCGAAGTCCCGGTTATATGTCAAAATTGACACCCGTTGAATCAATTCATTTAAAAACTAGCATAAAAACTGGGATCTGAACAATCTTGAGTGAACTTCGTGTCACAGGAATACTGACCATCAGGCCAATTTAGAAATTATATCAGCGACTGTGATTATGCACGGCTAAGAAAACTCACAAGTCACAAGTCTGAGATAAATGTTTATATGTATAAACACACAACACAAAGGTTTTATAAACCCGTTCACCCTCGCGGTCGAGTTCATTGTATTCTTCATAGCTTGACCTTGATTGGAAGATCCCTCATCTGTCAAAACACTTCAGCCACTAGCTTGCTACCGTAGTTCGAACACAGTGTACCGTACGATATATAGTGTACAATGTACGAGTTATTTTAGTTCATTTTATAACGGAGATTTTTCTTCAAACAGGATTTCAGTATATCATTGCTTTATTAAAAACTCAGGCTAATCCTACCCGGCCGACACTGGCGTCTGCCATCTCTAGTCTATTTCGGCTTACGATTATTTCTGTTAACAGTCACATAAACTTTGATATCTATCGAGTAGAAGAAAATGGAAGCCTCACGACTGCTTTCCTAACGTAACTATAGTGACACCCGACAGCTTGGTGCGTCGGCGAGAAAAAATATTTTTCTGGCACCAGAGGCTAAATCTCCTTCCTTTTCCCAAAGCCCACGTGAAGGTCTGAGCCGCCCTCGTTACCGAGCTCCGCAAGAAAAGAGTAATAAACAATGCCAAGGGTGATACTAAAACAACAACAATTTTATTTATTTATTATTTATTTATTTACTGAATTATTTATTTATTTGTTTGTTTGTTTGCTTAGCTGGTGTTGTTTGTGTTTGTTGGTTTGTTTGTTTATTTAGTTATTTTCACTCTAGGTAGCTACAGGAGCCCATATAAGGAGCGTCCATGTCTCCTATACAGGTGTCACAGCGTTTTCACGAGTTGGGCTATTTTTAGATTATTTCCCCCGCCAATTGTTGGGTCGCACCGTGTCGGAACAAAAGATGCCTCATTAGCTACTTTTGTTATATCAAACAACATGGTTTTTACGCTTTTGTGATTTGATTCCCTTAGGAACAATTGCAACTCAACAATAGCGGGAACCGTTCTAAAAATAACCTAACTTGTGAAAACGCTGTGACATTGGCCTAGTATGCGGGATGGACGCTCCTAGTTATCAGGGGCTCCTGTTAGCTATATATATATATAGTAGGTTTGCCCTAAAAGAACCAGTGGATTATCGAGTCAGGGCAACTTAGGTCCTTCCATACTGTGTTATGGGAGGGATCATCCCGAGACGGTAGAGAGCGGGTAGCTCCCAGTAAGGGTAAAGAGGTTCATCACTGCGGGGAGGAGGGTGGGGCGTAGCCGCGGACTCGTGTGACAAGTTGACAAGACTTAAATAGCACTTATGGGACGAGGCGAGGCTCTTTCTTGAAGAGGAGAAAGCGTTATCTAGTTATGCAACACATCCCCACGGACCGAATTCCGCATTCTATGGTTATGTAATAAGTATTTCTATGGCAACTGTATGCGTAGCTCCCTGTGAGAATAGACAGCTAGCTTCCTCTTTCTGTTTTTCCCCCTGCTCGGTTAGAGGAGCTGGGACGAGGAGGTGTGACTAACAAACATACATAACGTTCATTAATCAGATTGTGCTGTTGCGCCCTTTCGCTCCGTTGATTACCGCTTGATATGAACAAGGTCTTGTTTAATGATAAGTTACCGGTACATGAAGAATATATCTGGCTCGTACTTACTGTGAATAGAAACTTAAAATCCGTCACAAATATATGCGGTTTCCTGGGGAAGGCTAACAACTGTTGTCACTCGTCCAACTGGCTCGCTCTGGCTGCTCACATCATCCTCGAACCTTGGTGACGCGATAGCGCGGCGACAGAAGGTAAAAACTAAGGCAACCGGTACCTTTACACTGCTTCCCTAAATCTACTGATTTAAATAACATAACAAAACTAACTGACGAAAATTTTCTCTAGTATCAATTCAGTTCGTTATTAGTCTTTTCTAAAAGCAAAACTAGCTTATGGATAGGTCTCTCGTAGAACCTGCTTCTCTCCCGTCCTTGGTCACAAGGAGCTGTACCTTGCGGATGAGGCCAACCTTGCTTGGGTAGACCTGTGTTATCTTTGCCAGTGGCCGGCCACTGGTTTCTCGGCATGTCCTTCTCGCAGATAAGGACTATACGTCTCCGATCTTGCTGTTTCGACGTAAGTCGTCCCATTTCTGTCTCTTGTACAGCAGTGCGCAGTACTCTCTCTTCCAACGGAACCAGAACTGGTTCGCTAAATATTGGACTCTTCGCCATCTCTTCCTGGAGTACACATCGGGTAGCTGGAAGTTCCCTGGAAGGGGCAACACAACGTGTGTTTTGAGGGTCAAGAGATGATTTGGAATGAGCGGCTCTGGAGACATTGGATCTGACAAGTTCTCTACCGTGAGCGGACGACTGTTTACGATGTTTTCCGTTTCCGTCATTAGGGTTCGCAAAGATTCATCATCTAGTTGAGAACCTTGCTCCAGCAATAATACAAAAAGAACTGACCGGACAGTTCAGATCTGGCCCTCCCAGATGCCTCCCATGTGAGAATTAAGCGGCAGGAACATTCAGATTTAAGTCGATCCAATCGCAGTCTCTTGTTTGGAGGAAGTCTTTGATGCGATCTTTGTCGAGCTCCTTGACAGCTGCAGTCAGCTCGTTCATGGCTCCTACAAAGTTAGTTCCTTAATCTGAACGTAGCTCGCGGACCTTGCCCCGTCGGTTGATAAATCTCCGGAGTGCATTGATAAATGAGTCGGATTCCATAGAATTCAGTGTTTCTAGGTGTATGGCGCGGGAAGCCAGGCATGTGAAGATGAGGCCATACCGTTTCAGCATTTTACGACCTTCTCTGAGGGACCAAACACGTCCATACCCGAGTATGTGAATGGTGCGACGGGCATGACGCGTTCCTGAGGTAGGTCTGACATCTTCTGCGTGAGTTTTGGTCCTCGTACCCGTAGCTTGCGACAGGTTACACATTTGGATATGAAATGTGCCACGGCAGAACGTCCTTTCAGAACCCAGTATCCGGCTTGTTGTATGGCATTATGAGTCATACCACGACCCTGATGGTGGCTGATCTTTTCGTGGAAATACCGGATGATCAATTCAGATACATGACTCTTTCTTAATTGGGATGATCAGTGGGTGTTTCACCTGGAGGGAATCAGTCGCTCGGCGCATACGACCACCGACTCTAAGTAGACCATCTTGGGCGATGAATGGATCAAGCCTGTAGAGAGAGCTTGTTCGCTTAGTGGTGCCATTTCTCTTTCGAGCTGCATGGCGGTCTGTAAACCGTTCCGTATTTCCTTCTAGACCTTGTAAAAGTTTCATCTCGGCACCAAAGTAGTTATGTTGCAGTGCTTTTACGATCAGTATCTCCGACTGAGTCAGCTCGTGAACTGAGGGCAGGGGAGATGGTACTGTTTGTTCTTTGACTTTGTGTTTGTCCTGCTTGGGATGCTGGTTGTCGTGGCTTCTAGTTTTCCGTCTTGACAGGGTATGTCGAAGTCTCTCAAAACCTTTCTTTATCCAGACAACCCATAATAACTTGGCCTTATTCCAAGAAGAGAAGCGCTCAAAGTATTTGAGTTGTAGCGCGTTAGGTTGCGATGGAGTTAGGCTGGTCTTCGTGCTCTGTTGCAGCGTAGTTGCAGATAGGTTTCCGTCTGCTGAAGATAGATCTTCAGTCGCCTGTCGTGCGTGAGGGCCGGCTGACCCTTTATTACTGTTGGCTTCATCCGCTCTCATTGTCACAGGCAGTTGTCTTGGCTGCTAGGGTTGTCGCTGAGGATCCTGGAGCCCTTCTGCGTTCATAGCTTGACGATGAGCCGGTTGAACCAGTTGGATCTCTAGGGTTTGCGCTCATGCATGTGGGAGAGATCTGGGGGATGTTCATCCTGTCCGCGTGAAACGGGTCACCTCTTCTACAAAATCCGCAGAAAACGAGGGAAAGGCATCGTAGTCTTGCTGCTGTTGTGGCTTTTGTACTTTACTCGACCACTTGCTTTTGAACCAGCCTGGAAGTTTCTCTACGAGAGTTTGTATCTTAGAGGGGAACTCGAAGATCTTGAGACTAGATATCTGTGTGCTTGCTATTTCTACTTGCTGCAGAAAGTCACTGAACTCTCGGATGCCTTGAGCATTGTTGTTTGCAATCTTAGGCCAATTTGTGATTTTGTTCTCGAAGTCCGTTGCGAAGATCGCAGAGCGGCCAAAGCGATTCTTTAACTTATTTCTTGCCTCGTGATAGGCTCTTTCATGGTCGCCAACCATGTACTGGAGCTGCTCAACGACCTTCTTTGCTTTGCCATCTAGATGCTGGTAAAGATTGAAGATAAAGCTTCTGCTGAACAGTTATTGGTGCTGAATCAATCAGGGCGTCAAATGCTGTCTCCCAAAGAAAGAACTTAGTTTTATCTTTCTCGTCGCCTCTAAAGACGTCGGGCGTAGCTTGAGGTAGCCGCTGTAGCTGGGTCACCTTGGCTAAGGCTTCGGTAAGTTCGCGTGTGTTGTCTTTTGGTGGTAAAATGTAGGCCAGACTGACTGGATTCGGTGATATCGGCTGAACCTGATTTCTTGGGCTGAAAGTGTCGGCTGTGTGTGGGAAATTTGACCGGACCGGTTGACTAGGGTGATGGTCATCCACGTCGGTTGGGGGGCAGCAATTGTTGTACTCATCTTTGGTGTTACAGCCATCTGTGTAGTGATGGGTGTGCTGCCGTCCGTTGTGGTCACATATATCAATGGCGTTGCTGAAGTTAGGGGGCTGGACTGCACTTCTTGATGCTTTAAGAAGCGATCGACCACATCTATATGCTCAGTGGGTAGCCCTTGGGGTCCGGTAACTCTTCTTCTATGGCTTCTTGATATACTGCTTCCTCTGCGATGGTCTCGCTGAGTTCTTGCTGGAGTTTCAGTTTGCTCAGTACTTTCTCTTGCTCTTGAATGGCGTCGTTGAAAATAAGTTTTTGTTCTAGCGCTGCTCGTTTGGCTTTTACGTTAAGAAGCGTTTCTTTGCTGCTATAGCTAAGCTGACGATCGCTTTGAACAGCTTGATCGACGTGAACTGTGAGAAGACTGGAAATTGGTTTCCTCTTTTTCTAGATACCCGCTTCGGTCCTACGCTGTTCTTTGTGCATGATCTATCGATCCTCTCAGGGTATTCTGTAGGTCTACGATGACTGTGTTCCACTCGTGATTGTTGCTGTACACATGCATGCATATACCATTCGTCGAACATCTTTAAGGCTCTCTCTGCTGTTGTTGATAATAGCTGCTTAGTTTGGAGTAAAACTCTTTATTTGCCGCGATAGCTGCCTTTTCTCTTATATTAATTTTGAATTCCTGTCCCTTCTCAGTATCAGGTACTGTTTCATCCGGGTGTTTCTGCGACTGTGGGAGGCAGGGTTTCGCTAAAATCGGTGTCGGCCGTCTCGTTTTCTACGTTTGCCGCTTCGGGCACCGATCGTTGCTCGTCTCCGTCGGTCTGAGCACTCCGAAACATTATCGATTAGTTACGATAATTTTGGACATAACTGTTCGCTGACTGGAGCCTTTGTGGAGGATCCAAAAGACGAAGAAAACGAGTCAGAACTGCTAGAAATGTGAACCAGAACTGACTTACTTGCTATCGTTGTGTTGATAGAAGGTTTTGACTTGCTTGAACCAAGATTTTGACCCAGATTTTTTACTGTAACGGCTCTGCTCCGTTGCCAGGAGTGATCCGTGAAACGTTGCCTTTGTGGTCGTCAGACGAAGTGATTACCGCTTGATATGAACAAGGTCTTGTTTAATGATAAGTTAAGGTTACTGGATACCTTCAAAAGTGATTTCCGCAAAAATGCGTTTACGCGGGCGCTCGGCGAACAAAATATGGGAACCTATATACCAATGGAAAGCCGGTTGATAACTGAAGAATACCAGTAAAAAGTTATTTTATACGGAATTACTCTAGATTTAAAACTACAGTCACTTTAACCCGATGTAGAAGACGTTTATAAACGCGAATTACCAGCGCCGGGTTTTTATACTTACGAAGTAATTACACCAAGTTAACGGCGGTTATTGATCTCCAAAAGCGTGTGTGCGATTTTTGATATCTATTTTCTATGCGAAATTATTGCAGTTTAAAGTCGAGTCATTGATTATTTTTGCCAAGCCATCACGCTTGGACCGATATATTTAAAACTAAAAACAAATCGGAAAAAGCACACATAATTTTGGAGATTAGTTATCGTAGAATCACTGGACGAAATTTCAAAAATTTCCGGTAAATTCTTATATGCAATCAATTCACTTGAAGTCTGCAGAAATGTTGAAAAATTGTAGCCGAGAAATCGGCATTATAAATTCAGCAACTGATTCACACCTACTTAGAGCGGCTTTCCGGACTCGACACCCATTCTCCAATCAGAAGCAGCCTCCTGGAGGCTAACAACTGTTTTTTTTACATAAGTCATAACCGTTCAACTGGCTGGCTCTGGCTGCTCACACTATCCTCGAATCTTGGTTACGAGGTGACGCGATAGCGTGGCGACAGAAGGTAAAAAACTAAGGCAGCCGGTTACTACTGTGACAGAGATTCAATCCTGGATCAGAAAGTTCTATTGTAGACTTAAAATTACTGATTCACTTTAAGGGTCCTTTAAATTTGATATTATATATTAGAAAACTGATAAAAACCCACAAATTAAGAGAAACAGCAAACCATTTCATTTCCCGGTAATCAGTATTGTATATTTAGTGTAATCCTAACCATTGTTCTGTTCGTTACTGTGGTGTCGTGTTACTTACGTTTGTTAATCTCCGAGCTCATCAATATATAATAGATAAACTTTCTATATATAACCCCCTATTGTTTTCCATCGGCCTTTTTTATTTCGGAGATATAACGTGAGGGAGCCCTCTGTCTCCTGAGTATTTAGATAGAGCAGTGCTCACACTTAGTCAGTTGTCCTGTGTCCGTACATTACACTGTATCCATGCCTCTGATTGGTCGACAACACGCTCACCACTTTCTCAGAACCTGACGTCTTTGACGTCCTGTGAATGGAAATTTCGCTAAGCTCGTTGAGATCCCTAAAGATGGTTTTTGAAAGGAAAAACTCTATTAAGATCGGCAATGAGTCACAATTTAAATATTCGTGTAAACCTTTTCGGGTCAGCAACATGGCTGAGAGTTTTACGATATTCGTTCCGGTTGCTGTGGAAAAGAAGTCGACTGATTAAACTTTGAATAGTCCGTAATGTTCCTTAGTTACTCGCATGGAGTAATACAAACCAATCAGCGACCTGATCCTCGCCTTTGTTTGATCACGGCAAACTTTCAGGTGATCAGTTGTCTGGTTTGTAACGTGCGGCGGCGGGTAGTAATGAGTTCACCCCCTACCAGGATCAAAACTTTGAGGTGAATTGAGAAGTAGCAGTAGTTATACCAGTTAGACTAGAAAGCGGGCGAATTTCACAAACAGGCGATCTAGCAGACTATTACGGGCTGAAGGTAAGTACTAGTAGCGCAGCTGCCAAATAGTACACTGTTGTTGCCATCCCGTAGGTCAACATTCAATATCGTTTCCTGGTTCAAATAGCCTGTGAAAATCAACTAGAGTAGCCGGTCAAAATAACCGGCTCCCGGCTGACCCGGCTACAATCGAAAACCGTGAATTTCCAAACCTTGAGTTTTGTCCGACATGATTTCATTTCATCGATCATATTTCCAAGTTTATGTCGCGTACTGTGGAGCCTCAGTATTTACGATAACTGAGGCCAAACACCTCATGCACAGTGCGTACAATGATTGCAGCTAATGGTTGCATTTGAAATAAACCGCAGTGAGAGTAAGAATCTCAGCCGACGAACGAGGAGGCAAATTTGGCTTTCGGTATAGCGAGCGCATGACAGGTGATTTGACATTAAATGCTAATCCATTACTAAGTTTGTGTTTTACACTCAATCAACGACATGCAAGAAATATGTTAAATGTACAGGTGCACTATGCACGGGCCATTTCACGTTGCTTGATCACGGGCGGCTTAATTATGCAATAGGTCTGCCTTGAAATTTTTGGTTATTGATGACTCTCTTGTGTTATTATATCGATGATGTTGTGTGGTGTATTTTTTTTTGTAATTTTGTTTTCGCTAAAACGGTGAACGAACCCGGTTTCTGGGAAACTTGTTTGGCCCCGGATCCCCTAGAGACTCATCTCGGCCCTTCGGCCCTCGCAACATTGGGCGCTTTCTCAGTGTAAGCATATTAATAATTCATTTTGTCGAATTTTAATACAAACCTTCTAAAACCTAACCCCCAAATTTGAAAAAACCCTAACCATCAGTTAAAATCCCAAATCATTAATAGAACGAGTCTAAATACACCTGAACTTAATGGAGGATTTAGCGAAGTTTTCAAGTGTTTTCAAGTGCACTTTTGCTTTAACAATTTCAGGACATGCTTACACTGAGAAACCCCCCAATGATTGGAAAACGGTCACATTTTTTCTCTGGACCTTGATGTAGCGGCAGCGTCACTCTTAAACTTCGTCGGGCCAGAACACCTTGGCCACAGCATCTGAAATGTTAATGTTTAGTACTGTCGAGTGAATACGTGTTTTTGCCGTATTCGGAAATTTTCGGAAACACTTCGGAAATGTTTCCAAACATGACTGGGAACAACTTCATGTACTTCAATTCGATTTCACTCTGGAGCTTTTGTTTTCGAGTTACTGATATTTAACAAATCGCACACATTTTGCCATTGTCTGTACTCGTATTGATCATAGAAATGACGCCATAAAATGTTCAAAACTCAAGTGGAACAACGAGCGTAGCCATAGGCAAACCACAATAATGAAGTGAAAACTATAATAAAACGTGTTTACATATTGTTTGTGAAGTGAAAACGAGAATAAAACGTGTTTTACATACTTTTTGTGAATTTATCATTTGTTTACCCTCCCTCCCCTCCCCCCTACTTTTAAGACTGCTCAATTCAAATTCAAACTATAACGGATAACAAGGTCGGCAACTTAAAGCCAGTCTGGTGGCAAAACAGAAAACGAAATTGTCAATATCGGAAACTAAATAAAACTCAAACACAATTTCAACACCACACAAAGATAAACCAGTGACCAAACTACCTTCGTAGCGAAAAATATGAGTCGAATATCACAAGAAGCGATTGTTTTGGAAGTTTTCGAGTACAGAACGGCTTCGCGGATGTGTCTTGAGTTAAGGTTCGACCAGCGCGGTTACTGCGAGTCCTGGGCACGAGACCAAACGCTCTCCCTACCCTACATGGAAGACAACAATAAAATAAAATTAGCGGAGCTAATATGGCTTTCTGCACCTCGCGCGGATAACTTTGGTGTAATAAACTCGTTGTCACTGAAATCCTGTGGATGTATGAAGCTGACGGTTTTTTTTTCCACACCGGATCTCTGTCTTCTAAGGACAGGAATCAGGAATTTACACGCTAAATTCCAATTCGATCTGAGGATTAGCCGGGTCCTGGCATTGACAAGCCCTGTGGTTGTTTTAGGTCCCGTTAGAAATTCAGAGAATCGTGCGGTGATTGAACCCTAAAATCAACCCAACATCTATGCAAAGAAGTATTCGAAATAAATAATTTTATTTTTCTGTACATGTGTTGCGCGTCTATGGAGACAAAAAATATTATTATATAAACTACAGTGTTTAACAAGGATTTCCAGCACTGAGAAACATCGTATCTGAACACTACGATAATTTTACGTGTGTGGATATCGCCTTTCAGCCAATCAGCGATTTCCACGTCACGCGCTTAAGTATTGTTTATAAGATAAATAAACAGTACATGGACGCTTGGCGATATGGAATTTATCTTCGAGTGTTCAACTCGATATACTTCATACTTTATTTATCTTTCCTTAAAAAGGCTTTTCAAATACAAAATACAAATACAATACAACTACAGTGTACATGATAATTTGAATTACATCTATTAATTTAACCTATTTTGAGTTTGATATAATTTGCTCTTCAGCTTTCGCTTGAAACTTAAAACGTCTTTACTTAATTTCAGTTCATTATCTAGTGAGTTCCATATTTTTACTGTTCTGTAATAAAAACTTCTCTGACCACTCGCAGATTTGAATAAGGGGATTTGTAATAATTGCGAGTTTCGAGTTTCACGACCACTAATATTGAAGCGCTTCGTGAATTTAGATATTAAATAACCTGGTGCGGAATCAGTCATACATTTGAATGCCAGAGTGGCACTTCTAAAATACACTAGCTTATCTACTGGGAGCCAATTTAGCTCTTTTAGTATAGGTGTAATATGGTTATACTTTTTGGCCCCGCTAACAATACGACAGGCATAGTTTTGACATGATTGTAGCTTACTCGTTCACTCACTCGTTCGCGCGCTCACGTATTATTGTCTATGTCTTCAAGTTCGATTTTCCGCTACCTCCAGCACAAATAAAACACAATGGTCCGCAATTCGTTTTAGTCCCGCTTTTAAATGTCGGGGACAACATGGCCAAACTAATTTATTCCCGGTACATGACGTCACAAATTACAAGTCGTCTGTTCATAGCCTCGGTTTACTATAGGTTTACCAACGCGGCCAACGCTAAAGTGCTCTTCTGTTCATTCCGAAAACGGAATAGGCCGTCACAGTAGAACACAATTACAATCTATTCTGACTCTTCTTATACCAGAATAGTCCTAAAAGAACGCACTCTAGGCTACCGCACACGGCGGGAAAACGTTACTTCAAATACAAGTTTCTGAGGGCTTCAAAGCATTTTTAGTAAATAATTTTACAACTTAGTAAACTCACAGTGAATTACAAATTAAGAAAACTTCAACCTGTTAAAGTCTTAGCTTTAAAGTAGTTTTCTTATTTTTCGCGAAACATTTCACATACGTAAACCTAATGGCATAATTAGAAACAGGGGTGACTTTGTTTTCGTTTAGTTTCGGCGGGAAACTGGCCGGCCGCGCGCGCAGTGGGCTCATCGAAAGCGCATGCGCGTGACGTTTTGCCGCGGCCAGTCGTAGATTTCTTTCTCAGCGTTTGAAAAGTTAAAAATGAGTGGACTCATACATAGGTGTAATAACCCGGTAATAACATTTATAGGATCTACCCAACTCAGGACACCAAGGTAGCTAAACCACTGATCCGTACTAAATATTTTAAGGTTCTAGTGGTAAAATAGATTTGAAACTGAAAGCTTTTGTCGAATAATAGAAGACAACATTCTAAATAAATGGCCGGGTTACTTGTTATCGTCAGAGTAATCAGGGTTCGGAAGAAGCCGAGGAAGCAGCTTATGCCTCAACTGGCTCAAGCTTTTATATAGATCGCTTATAAAATACTTCGAAGGTAGATACGCTTTATGTTATAGAGAGGTCAATCTGTATGTTGAGTAACTCATCAAACTGTAGCAATCGTTGTATCAGTTAAAGAGACGAGACTGAGTAGTGTGAGTTGTAACTGATAGTGATAGACGAGTAGCTCATTCAAATCAATCAATTCTTTGACTTCCTACCTAACTCTTGAATCATGCCCGGGAATCATGAGCAAGGCCGATTTCGATTTTACTGAACACTTTTGATGGATTTAGTCATCCTTTTCCGTAATTTTTATTTTGTGTCATTCCTTTTTAATACCTTCTTTTCAATCGTCAGTTTCTGTTGTACTTTCCAAACCACAATTATGACATTTTAATACTGAGTCGTAACAGATTTCGGCAACAAGAAAATCTGCAAGTTGACAACGATCTTCCATCGCTCAGTACAGCCGGTTAATCGCGACGCTAAGCTGATGAAAGTGAAATCTGTGGAAGCCGATGACAATCAATAATTCACTCTTGAAAGATTGCTTTCTAGTGCGATGTGTTGTCCAGCTGTGAATATCACATGAATTACTTGGCGAGGCGCTGTTATTGGTGCTACTAAAAGGTTTGTTCAAGTTTGTGGTTTGTTTCTATCTTTAAATTAACTTGTTTGGGTTGAGATATCTCCAAATAAGATGTTGAAGCAGAATGTTGATACCAGGCTAACCAGAACAAATTACTGTGACAAATAAATTAGATCAGTGATAATGTTTAGGGAGAAGGGAGGTGGTAGGTAGACTGATGGATTAAAGACGGAAGGTGGTCTTTGCGGTTGATCTTGATCTGCGACGTTCTGTTGAAAGTTAACTCCCAAATTGTAAACCACTTTTGAAAATCGAACTGAACAACGTTTGCATGGCGCGGCCACATTGAAACTGTCGTATTAGCTACTACAAAGTAAAACGGCCAAACATGGAGTTACAACTAACTGGCCAGGTATGCCGGCACGAGTCGATCTTTTCATAACAAGCGTAGGCACCGACGGATTTATCTATCATCCTGTTTTAATTTTGTCGATACAACAGGATGACGTCTACCAGGCCATTTGAGTTGATCAAAATCTGCGCCCGTTTCATGCATGCAGAGCTACTGGCCCACTTTCGACTGAATGGATATATGCCTCACGAACAAAGGCTTCGATACAAGTTTCCGGGGTAAAGGTAATGTTTCAGTTCTCGGAGAATAGGTGAGAATAAATGTAATTTACCAGGAGACTCATATTGAAACTTTTGTGCGTGACAAGTTAAGAATCTATCGAAAGTGGGCTATTGAAATTCAGTTTAATAGATCGAGTGCATTGCGAAATGTTGATGGAATCTTAATTATCCCTGTCCTTGTTCATGTTGAGCACTGTACTTTTTAATTTACTTGCATATTCACGGTGTGAGCTGAAACCGAGTGTGTTTTCGCGCGATAACGAGCCCATGCGGGTTTTCCATCGACAAAACGAAAAAAGGGCAACTAGTACTCGATTTACTAGTCGTAATACAAAATAAAACCCCTAAAAAGTGGAAACGGAAAAGGCAAGCGCAGAGAAAGGAATAAAAGAACCAATCAGCAATTTGTCAGTCTACTATAGGTCCACTTTATACCGAGGTGACTCAACAAATGTATGGCTGCCAAGACTTCAAAGCGGGCTTGGACGGTAACATATCTGAAATGCTATCTGCAAAGCGAAGTTTTTTTTTTCAAAGAAACCTTAAAGGTGAACTCGTAGAACTAGCCCAAAAGGCCTACGAATTAGGCCGAGAATATCACTAGAAGGCAAGGAAACACCGTCAGATAAAAATGAGCGAGCTTTGTTTTGTATAACTGGTGAGCTTTGTGCAATTCAATTCAATTTTTATTTTGGTCTTTGATTTTTTGTTTTACAATAATAATACACACACATAAAAACGGGCAAATACATTAATATAAATTACTTAGGAGTTGGACGTTTGAGCCTGGAGGCTAAATTAACCAGTAGGTTTTCTAGTTAGCCCCCAGCCTTATTTTGTTAAGATTTAACAACAGGAAAGGAAAAGAAAAACAGAAAGTACACCTTTGTACGTGTCCAGTCCGTAGATTTGTTCGCTTTCAAGGTTTATAAGATAGGAATACAAGTCAGGCATTTCACAGAAGTCGACGACTAAA
Source organism: Actinernus sp. WN-2022 (assembly GCA_030867875.1). Taxonomy (NCBI): domain Eukaryota; kingdom Metazoa; phylum Cnidaria; class Anthozoa; order Actiniaria; family Actinernidae; genus Actinernus; species Actinernus sp. WN-2022. The sequence continues at coordinate 54,989,635 of JAOWCC010000577.1, read as the reverse complement.
CATTGCACATGTGTGGATTTGGAAAAGTGTTTGCTGCAGTTTAATGGAAAAGGTCATGATCTGATCTGATGGTGTTTCCTTGCCTTCTAGTGATTCTCGATCTAATTCGTAGGCCTTTTGGTCTACTAGTTGTACGAGTTCACCTTTAGGTTTCTTTGAAAAAATAATCCCTCGCTTTGCAGATAGCATTTCAGATATGTTTCCGTCCAAGCCCGTAGCCATAATTTTGTTGAGTCGCCTCGCTATAAAGGGGAGCTATAGTAGACTGACAAATTGCTGATTGGTTCTTTTATTCCTTCCTCTACGTTTGCCTTTTCCGATTTCACTTTTTATTTTTTTTTATATTTTGTATTACGACTAGTAAATCAAGTACTAGTCGCCCATTTTCGTAGGCCCTGTGTTCCAGAGGCTCACTCTAGGCAATCACGCAACATAAGTGGAATGTCTACTGCCACCATGCATGCTAGGCTCTGTATTCTTTACCTTACAAAAAAGAGCAATGCGAAACTTGTTGAGATGAACATTATGGTCACTGCTTGGCCAAACTTGGCTTTTCTGCAGGAATCGTATATCTTAGAGCACAACTGTGGTTTTAGTAGTAGCACAAGCTATTCCTCAAAATCATTGTCTGATAATAGGTGATCATTTGCTTTTCAGATGAAAATCTTCATGTCATGAGGATTGCGTGACGCCAGGATTGGTTAACAGTCGCATTATGTTGCTAGAGCCCACGACTGCGTGACACGATAATCGCATGACGTACCAATGGCTCGTATCACCGCGCGATGGCTGATTACTCGAGTGACTGTCGCTCTTTCAGTCATTGGTATCTACCAGATTGTGATATATATCAGGTTGACCAATCCTGTATCAAGACCGATGGAATGTATGTGTTCCTCTGAGATTCCTGCCAGAAGCACTCCACAACCCACAACGTTCTCAAAGGTTTTCAAATCAGAAAGAAGCACAGCAAAGAGCACGTATTCTGTTAAAACATTGCAGCGAAAGGAGAGAAAACAGTTGGCGGGAAGGTTAAAGCGACTCGCACTCGAACTAAGTGAGACTCAGAGAACAGTAGTGTCATTACCAGTTTACCATCGCCTTGGTAATCATGTCAATACTATAAATGGCATCTTAGAATCAATAATGGAACAACCTGTCCATAATGTCAACACTTTCGGCTCAGAGAAAATGAAAAGAACAGCAGAAAAACAGCAGGGGCATGTTGTTTGTCCTGAAAAGTTCCAAGGGAAAAATCTAGCTTATGGCTACCCTTGGTTCAGAACAGGATTTGAACGGGTCAACTGTAGCGATTACATACCTATGAAAAATCTAGTGACTATATTACTTCATCTACAGAAACAGTTACCAAAACCTTCAAAAGACTTAAAGAGTCTACTAGAAAACATAGCTACGGCGTATCCTGGGGCTCAAATACGTTTAGCGACAAGCGACCAAGACATTTCTCTGGGAGACGTAGCATTAATAGCTAAACTTAACATTTCTTTTGTACATCAAGCTAATAGTAAAGCTGTTCAGGGTGAGCTATGGTCTGAACTCCTCGATGACGTCACTACACCATATGTACTAGTAGCTAGTGACGTCACACAGTTTAATGATGACGTCAACCTAGAGAGACTTATTCGAGTTTTAAGTACGAATAAAGAAGTGGTGATAGCTGGAGGGGGACACCGTAATGAGAAAGGCGAGTGGGATCTTGGATGTCAGCAAACAATGATTCGTAACTGGACAATGCACTATCGAGGGGGGTACTACTACTCATTCCAAGACTGTGTGGTATGTGATTTCCTGTCCGGACCATGGGTCGCCAAGACCGACACACTCAAGGAACTCGGATTTGATAAAAAGTAAGTTCTCCTTTTGAGTATGTGACAAAAATATTTTAAGACACGTTAGAATAGTACATGCATGTTTGCAGTATAATCTAGGTTGGGGGTGGGGGTTAGTGGTTACTCCCAGACATTTTGGGTGGGAGTGTGCCGCCCGGGTATCTAAACCCTAACCCTATTTCAGACCAAAATATAAGATTTTCCATACCCTTTTTCAGACCTGTACTCTATTTCATAACAAGAGAAATATATGAAAATGTGTGGTCTCCGTAATTCCCTGTCAAGATCATAGTAAGTAATAACTTTATTTATACACGGTTAAAACATCAGGCCTTCGATTACATTACAAAAAGTAGGAATAGTTGAAATATCTAATCAGTACAATGTTAATATATAATAATTTGAATAACGCACCTAACTAATATCTAACTATTACATATATACAATATCTGACTATAATTATCTAACTAATATTAACTATGAATAAAAAAACAAATGAATAAAATAGAGATGCCTGCTTCCCATGAATGCCGTGTGATCATACCCTATTCCAGACTAAAAAGGCGAAATGTGCCGTTTTCAGACTAAGACAGCTCGAAATCCATACTCTTTGAGGCGGCACCCCCCCCCCCCCCCCCGGTAGTATAATGCACAGAATAGAGCTCTTACATTAACTATCCATCTTTCACCATTCAGATTACCATATGGCGCATTCCACGACATGTTCTGGCGCTTGAAACGGTCCAAACCAGGAAGTATAGCCCTGTCGTGCCCTGACGTGATGTTTAACATCAACACAAACAACGTCCCAGATCACTATTATGTCGCACTCGCTAAAAAGTGGGATATTAAGAAATGGATCGAGCCTGATGGGCAAGTCCGCTGGTATGGCTGCAGGCGCGGGTACGCTCACACATCCGGGACTCAAAGCTGTTCTTTAACCAAGGGGCTCGGAGTACCTCCATGTGATCTGGAGAACCTTGCAGATGCTATTAAGTTTGTAATGAAGGAATGTGAAGAGGCCGGGCTATTCTGTGAACTACAAGAGGGCACTCTGTTAGGTAAGAAATTTCACAGGTATGAGGATTCTTCTAGTCTAATCCCAACTTATTGTATTCTGTTACACTCGCACGTGTCACTATTCAAGAGGCTCTCTACTTAACGAATATAATGTTTTTCCATGGTATGTATAAAATTCAAGCTTGAAGTTCTTAAAAAGCTACGAGTGAAGGCACGAGCGGAGCGCAATGCATTATACAGCTTTACACGATAAGCTCAACTGTCATATTATCATTATCATCATCGTCGTTATTGTTGTTATTTATTGTTATTGTTATTATGTATAAGGTGCCGTCAAGCTTAACAAAGTTCTACCCTGGGAGAGAGATGCAGACATCACCTTCCTTACGGCTAACTACTCCGCCTTTAAGAAACTCAAATCCAAATTTGACAAGCAGGTAATTCATATTTATTTATGACATGCAGAGTTTCATGGTGTAGTAGTGCTAATGTATCCTGTAATAATTAATGATTAATCAGTGATGATGATTAATCCAAAGTGATTATTGGTTGTTCTGGCAGGGATATACGTTGAGTGATGACGATGAGTCACTATGGTGTTGTGTGGACGGCCGGAAGGCTGGTGGTAAGTTCCGTGTGGGTACGTCAAGGTTCACGATAGAAATGTATGGACAGCACATGATGGAGTCCGAGCTACTGGTGGCCAGCGGTCATCAACCAACTAAGGTTTGTGCGAAAGCGTTCATCTATTTAACGTGATACAATAAACACACACTGCGGTAAAACGTTATGCTCCGCTGGCCGAAAGAACGAAGGCTCTGGAGTTCAAATACAAGTTTCGAGGTCTTGAACGTTTTTTGGTAAACAAAATTATAACTTAGTAAACTCACAGTGAATTACAAATTAAGAAAACTTCAACCTGTTAAAGTCTTAGGCCTAGCTTTTAAGTAGTTTTCTTGTTTTTCGCGAAACATTTCACGTATATACGCGTACGTGTTCATAATTAGAAACAGGGGTAATTGGCTCTGTTTTCTTTTAGTTTCGGCGGGAAAGTGGGGAGATCAGACACGTGCGGCTCATCAACAGTACATGCGCGTGACGTTTTGCTGCGGTGTGCAATAAATAGGGCAAAACGCCTGCGCACGCTGTGATTGGTCGATAGCCATGATCTATTAAGGCCTGGCTAAACGCTCAGACATTTTCATCAAACATCGTGTTGAAACGTCAATTTGAACATTTTACTGAACTGGCTAAACGGTTACACAATGTTTGATCGTTTAGCCGCCTGCACATCAAACATTCAGGAAACAACTTACAAAATTTCACGACTTATGTTTTTTTGTGAAATACCGCTGAATCTCAATGTTGCAGGTCAATATGTGATTGCCTATACACCTCCTGCACGCGCAAGTTTTGTTGGAAGAAGTGGCTAAACGATAAACATTTGTTCATCACGGAAAATGTTGGACGAAAATGTTTTATCTAGATCAAACATCAAATATTGTTGGGAAACCATTTAAATAATGCTCCGGCTAAGAACGACAGCATGAACGGCAAAGGAGTATAAAAGGTGCTAATTTTCTATTCTTTCTCATAATTTCATTGGTTGATACTCTATAGAAACCCATCAAAATAATGCATTTTCATTCGATCATTTTTGAAGATTGAATTTATTTTTTAACAAACTAGCTTTGGTTTAAAGAACATTGTGGGGAAAGTTATCAAATTTGCGATTGAAAGATCTTTTGTTTTCTCCCTTTCCAATTGGCTGGATGGTGGATTCTCTGAGTCTTCACAGTAAAAAGAACCCATAGCATAAAAAGAATACTTTATTTTCTGGATGTAGTTTGAATTGTACACATCTCATACAGCACTTCAGGCATGTTCAAGCAAAATCGTATGTGGGAATATGCTCATTGCCGCAGCCTATTGGGTTTTTTTTCTCATTGCCGCAGCCTATTGTTGTTTTTTTCTCATTGCCGCAGCCTATTGTGTTTTGCTACAGTTCTTAGCTGAATCAATACTTAACATTTGAAAGAGGCGGATAAACGATAAAGCACGTTCTTCCAACGCTTGCTATTAAAAACAACAACAGACAATGAAAAAATGACAGTGGGCAACTTCACCTTTTTACAACAAACTTTATGCAGTCACATGCATGCCTCGCATGAGCATTATACTGTCTGAGTGTCTTCTTATTGATGATAAAAATTAGCCAATCAGAGAGCGAGACAATGGGTGTTGTTGTAAAATACACAACTGAAACTATCACTTACCAGGGTGAGCCCCCATAACCCCAGGAGCAAAAACATCAGCCCCTCGGAGTACTGCTGTCCCACAAAACACATCTACCATTATTTCTTTCTTAACTGCGATGTTGGATGAAAATGTTTGAGCGTTTAGCCGTTGTTTATTTAGAGTACAATGCACAGATGACGTCACAAGGTCACGCGCTTTATTTTGTTGAGAAAGTTACCTAATTATTGTATGAAAAGAAGGGCCACGTTTGTGGCCCGGGTTCGATTGCTGATCGCGGCGCCATATATGAGTTGAGTTTGATGTTATCTCGCCCTTGCTCCGAAGGCTCTTCTCCTTCTCCTTCCTCCGGTTTTCCTCCCTCAACAAAAAAACAACACACTCAATTCCAATTTGATCTGTGGTATAGCAGGGTCCTGACTTTGATCAGCCTCTAGCTGTTTCAGGTTCCGTTAAAAATTCAGAAGAGCCTGTCATAGCCATAAGCGGATCGTGCGCTAACGTATTACACCTCTAAAAGAAGACGCTACCACAGTAACAATATCGTAAATGATACGAGTATGTTGTGTTATTGTTTTCCAAAAGATCCACTTCGCCGGCGCGTGGGTAAACGTGGTCCGCAATCCAGGGCTCTACGCGCGTAATCGCTATGGTCCAAATCATTTCCGACACGAAGAACACTGGATGGATTTGGGCCATGACACTGGATGGGCTTTTTACAATCCCGGAACTTTCTCCAAGTGTGAGGATCCTGGTCACTCAGCCTGTTTGGACCAGTACCCCGCGGACGGCAACCTACAGTTTAGTGACTATGTCACGCTATAGCAGGAACGTTAATGTATAGCAATGTTTCTTGTTTATAGACATTGCAATTGTTATGCTAATGTGCCAACCATGATTTCATTGTGTCAGGAGCCAATGGATCTCTAGTTGTACATTAATGACAATGGATAACGTGCAGTAAGTATCGCTATATGTTGATTAGCAAGTCGTTCAATAACCTCTTGGCTGTATTGTCAACTGTGACATTTCTCATCATAGAATGAGTAATTGCAGAAGTCCATAACCAGAAGTGTCCATCTCTCACTACCAGGGTAGCGGCCCATCAGTTTACAGAGTAGTCTATTTTTAGAAATGCTAATGTCTCCAATTTCGTGGGGGGGGGGGGGGGGGGGATGGCGAATTCCCAAAAAATGTTTTACTTATTTTTGCTCATGGTCGGCGCAATCCCTGTGTCCCAAAATTACAAATAACAAAAATTAATAACCTAAATCTGCATTTATGAACCAAAAGGCAACACTTAGCTTCGTTCTGTATACATCACAAGTCTTATACAGATGAAATGAAAAAAATAAAAGGTTACAAAGGAAAACACAAGTTCTAGTTATGGACTTCTGGTCTTTCCTGAACATGTGGTGCTCACCAGCTCTTGTTATAAATGAGAAATAGCTGAACATAAGAAGTTTCTACATTAGCAAGTAGAATCGTCTTGTCCGCCATTATTTTTATGGCATATATAATTAGCTGTACAATATTACAAACAAAGGAAATCGCTATCTTAGCCAATCAGGTGCTGCTCATCGAATTCGAAGAATTTGATTGGCTGCGGGATGGCGGGAAATTATATGGACTTCTGGTAACTCCTATTGTCAAAAGTTTTTAGTTGAATAACATGGCAACAGATATTGGCTCGGCAGACAAGCTGTAATTGCCGTCCCAGCTGTTGTGTTCTGAAGTAAAAATTTCTCAAAACTAAATCAGGAATTTAAAATATGAAAGGGCGTTTTCTAGCTATTACAGGCAATGTCACTAATGTTTTATTTTATTTTACTCAACGGACGCGAGATGAATTTGAACTGACTGGAAAAGCCCTCGCCAAAAGACGCTCAGAAGTGATCCGGAAGCAGTGATCTTTCTTTGCCAAACGGATTTTGTCATTTATCATTGGAAGGAGTCACTCAGATTCCCGTGTACGTCTGACTGTCATAATTCGGTAATTGTAAATTTATGGATTTGTTTCGTTTCAAGACCCTTACTCTTTAGAAGTAATTGAAATTGTGAAAATCATTACTCGCTTGAGAGTAGAACCAGAACGCAGCCGATGCGGGTAATAAAGCGGTTTATTTATGTAAGGTTAACTGTTGAATTGTTTTGCAAAAAACAATAGTTTAGTTTTTTTAGGATTATTACTTTGCTTGTCTTGATTGAGATCAAGTCTAAGAAGGTATTATGGAGAATTCTAGCCCTTCAACAGAAAGGTCGGTGGGAAAAGCCGGGGGGGGGGGGGGGGGGGGGTGGGGGGGCAGTCGGCTCGACCTTAGCGGTAGTCCACTAGTCTGGACTAGTAAGAAATGCTTCTGGACTAATAAAAAAATAGAGCCACTAGTCACAGGACTAGTAACTATTCTATAATTGTAATGTTTAATAAAAGATAAAAAACAAAACATGTTGTCCTGTGGTTGTTGTTTGAACGCGTTTCTTCGCAAACGTTCCGAAAACAATCGCGGTAAGGCCGAGAAGACTGAACAAGGCTGAGGCGAGGACTGGGCACTAGTCAGCCCAGGCTCCCCGTGAAGGCCGCTATCACCGCCATCTTTGTTTTGACTTGTTCACTCGTGCGTGTATCATGAAAGGCTTAGAGATCAGCAAATATTGGCATGCCGGAGACGGGCTACCAGGAATTTTCTCTGGACTAGTATAAATTTTCAGCTCTACTAGTCCCAGGACCAGTGATTAAAAAAGTTAAGGTCTAGTATGACATAGGGGTCATAAATTTCGATTGTTAGTCTGGAATAGGGTATGATCTTGACAGAGAAGTATGAGACCGCACATTTTCATATATTTTCTTGTTATGAAATAGAGTACAGGTCTGAAAATGGGTACGGAGAATCTTATATTTTGGTCTGAATATAGGGTTAGGGTTTTGAGACCGGGGGACACTCCCACCCAAAATTCCTGAGGATACCCCCCTCGGGGGTGGGGGGGGGGGGGGGGGGGGGAGGGAGAGAAGGGGAAGCATATACCAGTCACTTAAATCGTCGTAGAACGTGTAATCACTTAACAGGAATTACCACAGCCCGAATGAGTCGCAGCTACTCCTCTCAATCAAGCATATAATGCCAAGCCATCCAGTAACGAAACTGGTTGACTAGCATGGCAACTGTATGACTCTTCCACTCAAACACAAACACACCCCTCCCCCACCCCTCACACACATGACACTGTATCAATACAATGAAGCCGGAGTAACATTAGTCTATGCTCGGTAGCGAGGCCAGTTGGTTTTCAGTATTTTTTCGGTATAAAGAGTTTCCCAGCGACCTGCGTTATATAGGCGAATCTCAGTTTACGTTTTTTTCCTCATTAACATACAACAAAACAGAGTCCATAAATCGAAAGAGATTGTCACACTTGATAATCACCGAAAATTTGAGAGTGTATGATAAATATATTTGAGGAATGCGCGTTTAAAAATCTCCTAATTTACAAAGAATGTACATGTATGGCTGACAGCAAACTCTTGCCACCCAGCCCATTTTACAGTTTTGAAAAGGCAATTTCTCCGTAAATATTTAACATATCAATCTCAAATATTCGGTGATTATTACAACCGATTTCAGCCGTTACGTGCATAGGCCGTGTTGTAAGTTTTTAGACAAGCACTCAACATACTCATTCGACATAATCATTCCACGCAAATTACCGCCGCTTCTTGTTGGCAATGCATGTTTATAATAGCGAAGTCTGGCGAGTAATCGAATGTGAAAATCTGGACCTCAAAACTACGATAAACAGTGAGCGTGGTTACAAAGCATGACGATTGATTGTGTCGAACTGACTACGTCGAATGACTGCTCTATGCAGGTAACACTGACATCGGTTGTAAAATTTTCTTTCAAGTTTGAAGCCATCCTCGGAGACCCAGGGGGCAGTTAGTGAACGACGGGGCAGAAAACGGACGGATGGGAAGGGGGAGGGGAGAGGAAAAGGGGTAGAAGGAAGGAAAGCCCCTGGGACACTACTGTAAAGACTGTTCAGAGCGAATTTTCAGACTCGCTCTGATTGTCCGCAATTGCGACCAAATCAGCGACGTTGTTAATTATCACCCTTTTCTCGCAATAAACAATGGTGTTTGGCATCTGTCATGTCCGTGACTCAGTTGTCGATAACCGCGGTCAATTTAAAGTTTACAAGCGTTTCCCGTCGTTCACTAGGGGGTGTTTACATGATACCGGAACGAGTTTCACTCCGGATGAGTTCACTCCGGAATGAGTTCACTCCGGGTTCCCCTTGTTGCTCTGTATCTGTTTACATGATACCGGAACGAAACTGAAGTCATTCTGGAATGAGTTCACTCCGGTTCTTGTACCGTGTACCAGCGATTTCGCCCCTCTAGCGATTTCGCCCCTCCCCCACCCCCTCCTCCCCTCCAACCTTTAAAAGGTTATGAATACATGTTTTTCCTTCTTATCATTACTGTAATGTATTGGACGTGGAGAATAGTACGGCAAAAAGCTATCAGTACTGTGTATAAAGGCATGTAATTCAATTTTATTTTAAATTCACGCTTCACTTTTCTTCGACAAAATTCGTTACGTTAAACGTAACGAATTGACAATCTTCGTCAATCTTCGAATGATTAGTTGTTAGTATTTCTTGCCTGAAGCCAACATGTAGATGATGTAATTATTGTGGACACTGAAAGTGTTTTGATAACCCGTTTATCCGCCTACTTTGAAAGTGTTACCGACTCGCGTGAAAACTCCTGAATAAACAAGCCGCGGCAATGAACTAATTAGGATCTAAAACGGCGGGAAGTTTTAAAACTTACTTTAGCTTGTAGCGAGTGGAACTCATATTTGGAAACAACTGCCAAATAGCCTGATGATTTTTTCATGCATGAAAACCATAATGAAGTTGTCGTAATTATCGTGCTATGTCTCCATCTATCTATTTTGAAATAACTTTGCCGAATAAAGGAGCGTTACCGACTCGCGTGCTTTGTTCTATTTCAATTGAGCTAACGGCACTTGTTAATTCGGTAATTAGATCAGTTCTAACTAGGAAAACCTTTCTGGATAAACAGCTTATTAACTGACGAGAAGATGAAACGGCGGCAAGTTTTGCAATTTTCTAGCAGTAAATTAATTCAAATCCGGTAAGAATTTGAAATGACTCCGAAGAAAAGGAGTGTTACCGACTCGCGTATTTTTGTAGTCAGTAGTAGTAGGGTAGCCTGAATTTCAGCCGTCTACTCCGGTTCGTTCCTCCCGAGAGAGACGTCTGAATCCAATAGCCGATAATGCCGTCCAGTGACGTCACTACCAGAAAACCTGGTAGTGAATCTATGATTGGTTCATATTCTATAATTTCGCCTAATTATCATAATTAACTCATCCGAGAAGACGACAGGATTCACTTTGGACTCGCGATTATATTGTTGATCGTTGAGTTTCAGAGGAGTGATTGTATTTGGTAAAGACCTTGAATCGTAAGGAAAACATCTGGAAATGGATTGAAAGTGTCCTGCACAATAACCGGCCGACTGTCCTGTAAACATCTACATTTTTATATCCCGTCGCGTCCGCGGGGTTGTTGATAATCGATTATTTGTTCACACTCGCAGTGGTAAAGAATGTCACTACTCTCTTCAAGGAACTGTTCTTTCCCCTAAAAGAGTCTTCGTATTTCTTCGAAAATTCTCCATTATCCTTTCATGTTTTTCTACTTTTCTGTTGCATCATTTACATAGGTAATATCTCGTAGCTGTGTCGATTCGAACGGCAGATCGCGAGACAAAGATCAACGGAAAGACAAAGATCATCTGTACTTTGCCTCCAAATATAATATAACGATTTGTTGCTTCGAAAAGGTTTTCACAACATAAGAGGCACTTGAGAAGCAAATGGGATGGAGATATATATATAGGTAAGGCTTTTATTTTGGCCGGCATGATCTCAATAATTTCTCAAGGCGAGCGATGGCTTTGTTTTTGTGACCCACGAACTCTTACTACCGCCATGACAGTTTTATTTGCATAAATTAATTGTTAATCCGCCTTGACGTCACTGGACGGCATTATCAGCTGATTGGATTCAGACGTCTCTCTCGGGAGGAACTGACGAACCAGAGGAGACGGCTGAAATTCAGGCTAGTAGTAGGGGTCTTACACTTCATTTTATTTAAAAAAATACTTTAGATTTATAAAAAAAAAACTTTTTATTTAGTGCGTTGACATTTACTGCCTCTATTTTCTGAGGCGGGGCGATTCAATAAGAATACGAGTACAAAAAATTCACTAGCGATTTCGCCCCCC